>JADBJO010001268.1:75000-110000 GCA_016801955.1 Conus betulinus
TCACCTGTTGCTGATCTGTTGAGTATCAGCCGTACGTAAGCATGCTTTACCTCAGTTTTTGTCCCTCATCCATAGTCTGACCTACTGTAAGCTTCGTCAGATTTGTTGTATTCCCCTTCAGTTATCAAGTAATGGTATCAGTATCACAGCATTGTGATTTGTGTGTACAGAAATCACCGATAAAGCGCTCCAACGAATTGTTTCATCAGGTTCGGTTTGGTTTGCCTGCTGATTTTAGCTTTGACGTGTATCTTTATTGTTCTACGTTGTCCGTGGTGACTGTTGTGATACGGTGATCACAAGTCAACTTCGGAATTCCTCCATCACTTGTGACCATATCCAGAACACTCCAAGAATAACTAGCTTCTTTTTACTTCATGTTTACATGTAGATGGTGGTGAAATTGACAGCAAGTCTTCAAAGCATTGAAACATGGAAAATGACAGCATTACAGACTGCGGCACTGGCGTTGTCTGTAGGCAGAGTCTGTTCCATTGATGTTAGAAACAAAGTACCAGTACCATCCTGCCATAGTTACTAACGCTCCATACCAGAGCTTTGCACTGTTGCATCAGTATCTTAAAAAAAAAAAACTTGTGGGGCTTCCAAATCCACAGCAGTAGAGACCATGATATCTGATTCCTCCAGTAGTGACTGCTGTAGAATCATGACAAAATCCCAGATGGTGTTTTCTCTGCTATTCTCAAGGTCACCGGACGACGTCCTTTCCACGGACTCGAACTGTTGGACTGGAAAATGCTCCTTTGATTAGATTTACTCACTGCAAAGCTACTCACTGTATACTTCATTACTTGCTTGATGATCGGCTAGATGTGAAAATTCGACGAAAGTGGCGGAGACCCTCCTCAGTCATGATCCTGTCTGTGATCTGATTGGCTCAGGTCAGATGACTGCAGACCTGTCCTTGACTTCACATCGAACGTACCTTTAAATGGTGACCAACTGTTGTTGATGTGATAGCTGATTTGTCCGGAACTGCAAGACTTCATTCCAGCTGACCGTTTTGTTATTTGTTTGTCCAGAAGATAAGCGTATTATTTCCATCTGAATTTTTGAATTTCCTTGCTCAAGAGACATTTGGCTTTCAGGCATTCATGGCTTTTTACGCACAATTCATGGGTCTTGCCTCAGCTTAAAGGCCTTTGTGATGACAGAGGCTGGGAGCTAGGTGCCACTGCCTGATTGCAAAACAGCTATGATTCCCAGTGTCAGAAAGATATCGACTAGGTGGTAAGATCCTGGAACACAGCTTTGGAAAAAAAGAAACACATAAATCACGTGAATACTTTTGAGCTCACCACCGAGGAGACACGCATTTTGTTACCTCAAATTGCACCCGTCCACTACCCGTCTGGGAAAAGAGACAAAAATAATCATGGGCCACCCAAATCCGTTTGAAATCACCACCCAGGGGGCATGCATATCTATCAAATCTAATTCCATCCACCCACCCTCAGGGAAAAAAAAAAAAAAAAAACGTTATTGACAAGAATAGCTTTTTACCTGAATTCTTGTATCTAAATCTTTTTTCTTTTTCTGAAGTGCCTCAAGCAATTATTTATAGAGATCTGTTGCGTAAGGTGGAATGTTTACCTATTTGGCTATGGGTTTTATTCCTTTTTCTCTCTTCCTCCATGTCACGTCGCTGTGTATGTTCGATTGACGACCTTACAATTTCACTTCGTGTCACGTAATAGACGGAGGCTGATGATGTGAAGATAATCATTCCCAAATAAACAGTTTAAGGTCACCGCACTGGAAATATAGTTCGTATGTGAAACATATCAGCCGTGAAGATATCAAGGTGCTGAAGCATATGACGGTGATGTTGGTGGTGATGGTGCAGCTACTGCTGCCGATAATGGCAAAGATGAAGATGCGGTTAGGGTTGTGGTGGGAGAAGAATTCGCTTTAATGCAGTTTAGATAGTGTGTAATTCTTTTCAACCTCTTTTCTTCCTGTTTCTGCCAATGCCTCACTTGTACTCAGACCTGAGCTTTTCAAGAAGAGAGAGAGAGAGAGAGAGAGAGAGAGAGAGAGAGAGAGAGAAAGCTAGTTTTAGGAAGGCAGTGAGATTCAAAAAGGCAGAGAGACAGATTACAGAAACAGAAAGAAAGAGACTCAATATTATATATATATATATATATATATATATATATATATATTGTAACGGTACTTTTGAGTTCTTTTCAATATAGTATATCGATAGATAGATAGATAGATACATACATACATAGAGAGAGAGATAAATAGATAGATGGATATATATATATATGTGTGTGTGTGTGTGTGTGTGTGTGTGTGTGTGTGTGTGTGTGTGTGTGTGTGTGTGTGTGTGTGTGTGTGTGTGCTCATTATATAGCAAACAAGTGCATGATGATTCATTCATACAACACTGAGCTAAAAAAAAACAAGCGACGTTCGATCGCCCACAAGCAAATAGTCATTACTTAACAACATCAGAATTTTCATTCATCAAGAAGTATTAGTTAGAGTGGAGGACAGACAAACAGATAGAATGGTAAAATGACACTTCCCTTTATTAGACAACAGACCACTACCCACACCCAGCAGCCAACAGATCCATGGTTCACTGCCTTTCCTAGACAGACATGCATCTGTTGTTCTCAGTGTACCGGCATTGAATGAGAAGAAAGATCAGGACCTTAAACCTCTGTCCCAGAAAGGACGTTCATCTGGTTAGAGAACAGCGGCAATGATCAGTACTTCAATAGACGCTGTCCACCGAGTAGGACCCCCTTTCATTCTGATAACAGATTCGCTGGCAGAAAAAATGACTCTCTGTGGGCAATCACCTGGCAACTCCCAGGGGACGGGTCTCAGTGTAGGGGTAGGGGGAGGACTTCAGCAACCATTGTCTATGGGCGGTTTTTCTTGTAGGGGGTAGGGTACACGGTAATGGGGATAGGGGAGGAGAAGGGTGTGGAAATGGGTCATTGTCGTAATTTGTCAGAACCAGGCAACACCGATTTAATCTGACCCCAGCCTCCCCTCTCTCTCTCTCTCTCTCTCTCTCTCTCTCTCTCTGAATCAAGATGCAGAGCTGATCTGCAGGCAGCCTAATACATGACTATGCTGCTGCTGTGTATATCACCGTCACCGCCACAGAGCCCACTAAGGCTTCGCTCCCCGATGAAGTGCTGCATTGATGAACACTGCGCCAGCTCACAGGGTTGGAGAGTTTGTCTTCACTCTCAGCGTACCGGCACTGAAAGAGAAGAAAGATGCTGGACCTAAAACCTCTGTCCCAGAAAGGACGTTCATCTGGTTAGAGAACAGCGGCAATGATCAGCACTTCAATAGACGCTGTCCACCGAGTAGGAGCCCCTTTCATTCTGATAACAGATTCACTGGCAGGAAAAATGACGCCTGTCTGTGAGCAATCACCTGGCAACTCCAAGAGGGCGGGTCTTGGTGTATAGCTAACTTTGGCAGTGTCTAGGGAGCAAATTTTCTTATTTCTTGGGGGGTGGGGGGGAGGGGGGTAGGAGGGTGAGGACAGTGTGGAGATGGTTCGTAAAGGTCGGAAACCGGGCAACACCGATTTAATCTGACCCCAACCTCTCTCTCTCTCTCTCTCTCTCTCTCTCTCTCTCTCTCTCTTCTCTCTCTCTCTCTCATCTCTAGGGCCGATCTCTCTTATCTCTCTCTCTCTCTCTCTCTCTCTCTCTCTCTCTCTCTCTCTCTCTCTCTCTCTCTCTCATCAAGTATACGAGACATGGGCCGATTGTATTACTACGTTCTGGTCAATAAACTTGTCTTTTATGTATTTAGGATCCCTCTCTCTCTCTCTCTCTCTCTCTCTCTCTCTCTCTCTCTCTCTCTCTCTCTGTGTGTGTGTGTCTCTGTGTCTCTGTGTGTCTGTGTGTGTGTGTGTGTGTGTGTGTGTGTGTGTGTGTGTGTGTGTGTGTGTGTGTGTGTGTGTGTATGAATCAAGACACAGAGCTGGTCTGCTGCCAGCCTGATACATTATCATGCTGCCGCTGTATATATCACTGTCAATGGCCACAGGACCCACTCAGGCCTCGCTCCCTGTGGATATACCGCAGTGACAAACACTGCAGCAGCTCACAGGGTTGGAGACTTTGTCTTCACTCTCAGAACACTGTCACATCGCACGACTTTATCACCGATGAGGAACACGTAACTTGGGAGACTTTGTCTTCACTCTCAGAACACTGTCACATCGCACAACTTTATCACCGATGAGGAACACGTAACTTGCATTAGTTCTTGAACGCAGTGAACAAACTGTGAACACATCCACACGCTTCAAGTTGTTTTGATTTCAAACCGAGGTGTGGAGATTGGTTGTCATTGTTGGAGACCAGGCATGACACTGAGTTAATCTGACCTGGCTTCTCTCTCTCTCTCTCTCTCTCTCTCTCTCTCTCTCTCTCTCTCTCTCTCTCTCTCTCTCTCTCTAATTAAGTGTACGTGACTAGGACTGATCGTAATTCTATTCTTCTCTCTCTGTGTGTGTGTGTGTGTGTGTGTGTGTGTGTGTGTGTGTGTGTGTGTGTGTGTGTGTGTGTGTGTGTGTGTGTGTCACATCGCAAAATTTTATCATCAGTGATGAACACGTAACTTCAATTAATTTGATGAACGCAGCTGAGAAATGGTGAACACATCCACATGCTTAATATCGACTTGATTTCAAACCGAGATAATTTCGTATTGTTCATAAAGGAAATGTATATTGCCTTCATTCAAATATAGATCATTTCTTCTACAAAATTATTCCTAAATACTGCAATATAAATAAGGTTGTCTAGATCCAAAACATGGACTATGACATATCATTCGTTTATGGACGCGTTGGAAGAGTAAAGTACTTTGGCACTAAGCCGAATGGAAGAGAGAGTGGGTGGTTATGAGGTCGGCGGAAATGTATGCGTTTTGATTGTGGGTTTATGGGTTGACTTGTGCATGCGACACGTTTTGGTTTTATGCCTGTTGGATCCCAGGAAATAGCTGATCGCTGACACCTTATTCTCTGTGATATAAATGATCCACCTAATGCCACTTAGCACGTATTATCGGATTTCCTCGGCGGCAGAAAAATATTGCGGCTGGGCAGGCAGGGGTGGAGGAATGGGAAGGGATGGGGAGTGGGAGGAGGGGTGGGGCATTGTGTAGGCGTCTGAAGCGGAAGAATCACATCGCTGTGATAAACTATTCGGAGATAATTTTCCCCTGCACGATTATTCTGTAAAAGGACGCGAAGGACGCTAAATCTTGATAGCGAGGTATAAGGTAGACCGTAACATCAGTCAAACAAGTGGGGTGTACTTACGGCCACAGGTTCAATGTGACTACTTCGGAACTGACATCTAATAACATCAATGATGGTGGTGGTGTTAGTTGGTAAGAGGGTGCGCCCTATTTATCGGAGAGAGGGTGGGTGCTCAACTGCATGCAGTCCCGTGCCTTTTTGTGCGGTAACGTTCTTTTCTTCATGGTCCCCTTCACCCTGCTGCAATTATATTCTCCCTGTTCATTCTTTGTTGAGACATTCCTTTTCCCTCTGGTAGTTCTTCCCTCTTCTGGGCCATTAGAGAAGAGACATATCACAAAGTCATTTTCCTCCTTGATTCTTTGATTTGACATTTCTTTTTCTCTGCGAGTTCGTCCCTCTTCTGAGCTGTTACAGAACAAACATATTACAAAGTCATCTTCCTCGTTCATTCTTCGTTTCGACATTTCCTTTTGGTTTGTTTTTCTGATAGTTTGTCTCTTTTCTAAGCCATCACACATCACAAAATCAGCATGCTAATCTTTTATGCATTGATACATTGCATGTATGTTTCCATGTGCTTGTTTTTCAGTTAATTTGTTTGCTGTTGTTTTGGGATGGATGGAAGTGAGGGTGTTGTTTGTTGTTGTTGTTGTTGTTGTTGAAGTGTGTGTGCGTCTGTGGGTTATGAATGTTTAGAGGGTTTTCGATTTAAACCTTACGTGCTTCCTGTGTCTCCATGACCCAGTGACTCAATAAAAACATCATATGAACAGATAGAGCTATGCTCACAAAAGCTTTGTAGTTTGTCAACAATCTTAACAGCCGTTGGTCACAGAAATTTCATGTATGGACACAATCAATTATTAGCGTAATTAGTCGCGGTTCCCCCAGGACCTATAAATTTTAGTGCGTCGCACATGACCTACGCCATCGGGTGATGAATAAGTTGCTGAACCGGTTTTTATCGGGTGTGGTCTTACAAGACCCACACGATCTGAATAGGGATAAGCAATGGGAGAGGCCTCTACAAGGTCTTGGGCGACCCGGATGATCGGGCCTGTGTAGTCAAAAACGTCTTTCGGTAAGGGTTAATCTGTATTGTGGCTGCCAATGTTTCCATGCACCATTTTTAAAGAAATATTTATGCTCTAGTGTCTTTTGTTTGTGAATGGGGAATATTACATCTACCTTTTGTCGTAGCTGTTGTTGTTGTTGTTGTTTGTTTGTATTGTGTCACCATGGGGTGCCAGACGCTCTTTCAATATGACTGTGTCTTCGTCTTCTGGAAATGGTGTGTTAGTTTCCGCTCCTCTGTCATACTCTTTGACTCCCCATCCCATTCTCCTCTACCCTCAGGAAATAACACAGAGCACAAACAACTCTGAACTACAACGCCGAGTTTTGTGAGGTAAGATGAGTATCAGTTCACAAATTAAAAATGTGAACGGAAATCTAGTGTGTTTTTACAACAACAACAAAAAATTATCTTAGTATCGATTTGGACGAGGTCAAGCTCTGATACGGCCCTTTGTGGTCGACTGGGCTATAAGTAATATTATCTCCCTTTCAGGTGGGTATTCTCAGGGAGATAACATAATACAGAGGGCGGGAGGGTGGTGGTGGAGTGGAGTCAGAGGGGGTAAGGGGCTGGGGCCCGGCGCCAAGGCTGCAGTTGACATTCATTCGAAAGACGTACTTAGAAGAAGAAGCCAGAACTTACGAAAATGGCCTTTACAATAAGTTTATAGTAAACCTGATCTACTGCTAAAGAAAATATACATTTGAACTTTTTCCATCCCAATCGATTTCTTTAAAAACTACTCGCAAAGCTCCGCCTTTCCTTTGGGTGGTTACCTATACACAAAGGTGTACACTCGCCCATTAACCAGTACAATATTACTAAAGGACAAAATATTACTTCAACACTCTGCCGCTATTGTTTTAGGAACAGATTGACACTGTGTCGTCAGACTGTTGAAGTGAAGAAGTGGTTGCTGACACGGTGTTCCTTTCATTCTTTATCATCAAGGGCTTCACCTTCGTGGACAGGAACGAATTATCTACTACTGTTGTACCATTAGTAAAGTTGTTTCATTGGCTGTGGTGATTCGATGTCCCTGTTATCATGGTCTTTCTCTTTTATAGTTAGGGCTGGATCAATATGCACGTTTTACATGTATCATTTTCATTGCTATTTTTAAACTCCTCCCAAAGAGCAGAAAGTACCATCTGCAGCTGACTATTTAGTCTATTTTCGAAGCCACTATAATTTACACCGTCCCTAAGCCATTGTTAACACCATCTGCATTGATAAACAACGTATCCATTAACAAACAGAATGTCGTTGCTTTTCTAACTAAGAGGAGGCTTATAACGCCACACGAAAATCGGGTATTCTAATGTATCTTCACAATCTTGGCTTTCGAGGCCATCTACCTCCTTTTCCGGTATAACACTGTCTGCCTCATTGACAGTTCCAAGCCTATGTTGGCTATACGCTGTCTGACATCAACGACCAGTAATTGGATGTAACCCAGGGAGCATCTTTACACTCGCTCTCTTCAGCTTACAAATTAAAGAGATAGTCGGCGCAACAAACCAAGGTTTCGTGTCCACTTTGTTAAAGACTTTGCTCTCCACATTTTCTATGCTGGTATACAGCGTCGTATCCAGCTTTGCGTGAATAAAATCCAATAGTGGGCCAAGGGAAATGGTTTTACTTTTTCAGCTACCAATAAAACTCAGCGTATTCTTTTACAACTTTTGACAGTGCTCTGCTGACCCTACATCCACCATGTCAGATGTGAAGGAAGCCAAATTAACGAGATCATTTTTTATCGAAACCTTTATGTTAGGCGTCACATCCAGCACTTTGGCAATTTCTTATCAGAAAACAATGAACTTCGAGCTTTGGTTCGTGCAGAGTGGGGCTCTGATTAAAAAAAACTTCATCTTTACAGGGTGCTGATCTGCTCCAAACTTTATTACGGCTGCATTTTTCCATGGTTCTGCTAGGCCTTCCTACCTGAAACTCTGGATTCCATTTACCATCAAGAGCTTTGACTCTGCCTGGGTATTCCGCACCACTTCTGTATAAAGTCTGAATACAGAGGCTTGGGGAACATTCCTGTCCAAGCGCTGACCAAAACTTTCTCGTAGTTATTGTTTGAATCTCTTCTCTGAATACCAATATCCCTTTTTGACTCGAAATTTCTTTAGAAATATAACGATAAACGATATTCGTATTCTTCTCCATCTGAACAGTACACACATAGACCTTGCAGGTGTGTGTTATTTATCCAAATCTCTGACAACCAGCCATGGATTTTCCGCACCGAAAGAGCCACGTTGAGCTTGCCGTCTATCAAAAAGACTCTATGCGCCCCTTGGCGCAGAGGGCAGTTAGGCTCAATTTTGTTCTGAACGTCCATCCTTTCAAAGAATATTTACTTATGGATCCAAATCTGGACAGAGGCTTTTTCTGTTGTGTATTGCTGTGCAGTTCCCTCTGAGAAATGTTCAAAACACATTCTCTCTCAAGTTCCATCTGGAATGCTGAGCTACAGCGTTGGTCCTGGTACTTCAAGTGGTTTAAAATCAAAACATAAAGGCTGTCTCGTCCTTTCATTTCCCAGTCTGCTTTAGAGGCCATCACCTTATACTCCTGATTTTTGTTCTGTACACCTTTCTGAAGTCTGAAAGTTACAATGTAGTGTTTGCTTGGGTTCCAGTCAGGCTGGCGTTCCTGCCGGTGAAGTGGCTGATCATTTTGCCTTGAAGACCACGAACAAAGAATTGTACGGGGTTTCCTATCTTACACACAGACGCACAGACGTGAAACCCAAAGCTCATGCTGACGTCATAGACCTACGCCATGTGGACTGGAATGTGGAGACGGAAAAATAAAATTTTTCAAATCCGTCCAAGCCTAGAGAGTTTTTACCGTGTACCACTGGCGGCCAAAAGAAGAGTTTTGCGCCGATTACTCAGAGGACACATTTTACGCCCACTCATTCCATTTAAAAGAAATAAAGGCGAAGAAGCCCCTAGGCGAATTCCATGTAATGTACCATTCACTACAAAACATGTTCTTCTAGACTCTTGGGACTTACGTGATATCAGACATGGACAACGTACAGCAAACTCCACAAAATGTTTGTTCAGAGACGTTTCTCTTGATGTTATTTTTGAGTTCTCAAAAGAAATATCTTTCATCCGATCTTGCATTTGACGGATGATGTAAGAGAGGATTTTGCCTGTTTTTTCTTCTGTCCAATATACAAAATCGACTTGACAAGACGACAGCTCGGGTATGACACTTTTGTGGTCGCCTGAGCAATAAACAACATCAATTGAACTACTCTCCCTTGGAATAGATAGTATGTTACTGTACTGCAGTTGTATTATTGGTCCAGTTGGCTGATTCCTCTTTATAATGATGAACTGCCCTTTCTGGGTTAGGGCCGGATCTGCGACCCTAGTACATATTTTCTTTCTTTGGCATTTATCTCTCCGTTGCCTTTCTGCATATTGTCATCCTGGAGATGAATTACCTACTGCTACGGGCCTACCGTTGGTCAAGTAGTATTATTTACCACAGTGACTGGTTCGTCTTTGTCAACGGCTGCTTCCCCTTTGTGATTACAGTCATTTTCATGAGCATGATACATATATTATTTCTGTAACATCCTTCGCTCTGTTTTTCTTACCTCTGTATCTCTCTCCATGTGTGTATGTGGGGGGGGGGGGGGGGGGGGGGTGTGCTTTTGAGTGTCTGCTGCCGTACCATCACACGAAGACCAAGAAGATAAAGACGGATCTATCAGTACAGCAAGAATAATCCAAGAGATCGAAGAGATGGAGAGAAGAGAAGTCCCAGACCGCATGGCATCCCACACTTAAGAGGGATTTGAATGTATGTTATGGCCCAGCCAACCGCAGGGGACATACTGGGGTTGAGCTCAGAGGGGAAAAGAACAAAATACGGAATATCTGACCTTGGCGACCTATTTCAGTCTGATCGGGGGCCCTTCAGGGACGTGGAAAGACAGAGGGAGGTATGTAGAAGCCACCCACAAAGACATCAAGGAAAGATTCTGGCAATTCCCGGCTGGGGAGGGAGTGTGTGTGTGTGTGGGTGGGGGGGGGGGGGGGGGAAGGGGAAGAACGATAGTTTGTCGTTGTTGTTTTTTGCTCTCTCTCTCTCTCTCTCTCTCTCTCTCTCTCTCTCTCTCTCTCTCTCTCTCTCTCTCTGTCATACATATATGTGTGTGCACGTGCACTATAACAGTGTGCGTAGAGGCGCAATAGCATTTAGCGAGGGAGAATGAAGTGGTGCGTGCATGGCTGGGATTTGTTTTGCTTTTCTGTCAGTCCGAGCGCGTGTATGTTCTGGCATGTATTACGTGAGTATGTTCGAATGTCTGTCCGTAGATATGTGTAGCGTGCATTTGTCGAGCACTTATTAATGAGGGAACTTCTGTTTACGCGCTCCCTCTGCGTGTATGTGTGTGTGTGTGTGTTTGTGTGTGTGTGTGTGTGTGTGTGTGTGTGTGTGTGTGGTGTGTGTGTGTGTGTGTGTGTGTGTGTGTGTGTGTGTGCGTGCGCGTGCGTGCGTGCGTGCGTGTGCGTGTGTGTATGTGTGTGTGTTCGATATGTTTATGGGGGTGCGTAGGTATTGGCCTGTACTGGAGGGGAGTACATATATATTGTCTACCCACGTACACATTCCTATCCACTCCCCCGCTCTCTCTCTCTCTCTCTCTCTCTCTCTCTCTCTCTCTCTCTCCTCTCTCTCTCTCTCTCTCTCTTTGTGTCTATCCCTCTCAACTGTTGACAAAATGTTGATTAAGCACTGTATGCGCTTGCGTCTATCCTTCTGCATGGCGACAATGAGGTATACAAAAGAGTGTCATTCAGGAGAGTATGCGTATCACAATTGCATCACAGCAGATGCATCAGGCATCAAGCAGTGACAGGGAGACAGAGAAATACAGATGGACACAACCAGAGAAGAAGAGACAGACAAACACATTGTCAGACAGCATGGGCTGGATGTTAACGAGCTAAAGGAAAGTGCACATTGTGTAATGTTTTTAGCAGCTATAGTTGTAAGTTACATTGATAAAAGAATCTTAGCAGCATACAGTCTCGTAAGTCATGAAAAAAAAAAAACAACCCTGAGACGTGAACGTCATGGCCATTTATGTTTCATTTCACATGTAGTTTGACTTGGTGCAAAAAGATTTGGAAAAAAAAAAAAACAGGAATTGCCCCCCCCCCCCCCCCCCCCCCCCCCCCCCCGATTAAAAACACATTGATTAAATCACAAAGTAGGGGAGACAAGTGATTCATGTATCAACTATTTAGCAGGGAATTCTGTATGGTTCATATTTACATATGCGTTATGTTTTTGTTTTTTTTAATAATTGTACTGAAACTTCAATATTTTCGGGAGCCTGCAACATGTGGAGGGCTGCCTTCGAGCTTACACGTGTTCAAATGTTGTTTTAACAGAACAATAATGAAATAGAAATCAGAATCAATGGTGTTTAATCAAATGTTAGAAGAACATATGATTTTGTCAGACGTATATTCTGGGCATTGGTACATTTTTCTTGTTATTTATTCAGCGAACATATCCCAGAAACATTGACCATAAGTACACCTCCAAAACATATAATTCATACTGCCTTTAAGCACTTTTCAAAGAGTATTGTCCGATAATTCCAAATCTGACAAGGGAGCTGTTTCTTCTTCGTGTTGTTCAAAAAAACAAAAAATCTTAAAGATGTTTCGGACATGTTCCCTCAGACATCTCCATCTACTCTGCTATTCTCACGGCGTTGATCCTGGCATTTCAAATAATGCATAAATCCAAACATCAAAAGTTCTTCATTTTGTCATATTCCGTATCTGCTTTGAAGGCCATTGATGGCTGTGCCTCAAGCATCCTCAGCTTTGGAATTTGATTGAAATAGACACTTTTCTTGTTTCAAAATCGAGTGACTGCAGGCGCGTAAACTGAAACTGAAGCAGGTCTCTAAAATCTGACTGTTACATTACAATATAGTCACAGTTTTTGCTTGGGTTCCTGGCCTTTCGGTTTTCAAAGCAACGACGCGGTTGACCAACTTGCACACAATGTCACAAATAAGTTGAGCAAATGGACAACAACTCTTTCGAATCCCTCACAACTTTTTTAAAAGGATTTTATCGTTTGCCGTTGATAGCCGTAAAGAAGAAACAGTTTCATGCCGATTGCGCACAGGCCATTCCTTTCACGCTCACTCGTGAGGAAGCCCCGTGGTGCATTCCACGTGACGTAACACTTCACATAAAACATGTTCTTAGAGAGCGTTGGGACTCACATAATGTCAGGCATAAACAACTCATAGCAGACTCCATGAAAACCCTGCTCACAGATATAGTCAACCTGGTGTGTGATTTTATTAGTTCCTGAAAGAGAGAAACATTTTTCATCAAAGATATCTGGAAGAACGATTTTAGTGGAGAGATTAAAGGTTTTAGAAATTCTCCTGTAAGAATTCATATGTGCGTACACGGTCCACTTTGTGTGTGTGTGTGTGTGTGTGTGTGTGTGTGTGTGTGTGTGTGTGTGTGTGTGTGTGTGTGTGTGTGTGTGTGTGTGAGAGACAGAGAGACAGAGACACAGACACAGAGAGAGAGAGGAGAGTTGAAAGACAGAAAAAAGTGATTTCAGAACGGCAGAAACCCCCGATATTTGTGATTTTTTTTTGTTTTGATATGATTTTCATTATCCATAATGTTGACTGCCACTTCCACATTTCAAAAGGATGATTCTGGTCTTGAAATGGAATTTGTGCAGGAACTGTCAACAAGAAGATAAAGAACCCCTCCCCCCCTTCCCCCAACACGCGCAATGCAGACTCAAGATCTTTTCTTTTCTTTAAGCAGCCAGCTTTCTTGTTAAATGTAGACTGACAGGCAGACAGATAGACAGACAGACGGGTGGATAGATAGAGAGAAATGGATAGAGACAGACAGACAGATAGACAGACAGATACATACATACATACATAGGTAGACAGACAGATAGATAGAGACAGACAGACAGACAGACAAGCAGACAGAGGAAACCTAGATAGCGTGTGTCCAATGGTGGCAGTTGCAACCTTTTCTCAGAAAAATAAACAGTTAATGAAGAGAGTTAACAGGAGACGTGGTTCTCTCTCTCTCTCTCTCTCTCTCTCTCTCTCTCTCTCTCTCTCTCTCTCTCTCTCTCTCTCTCAAAGTATCCGGATCTTCCCCGAGGGCCTCTTGTTGAAGATCGAAAGGGTGTGGGGGAAGCGTAAGGGGATTAAAGCTTATAGACGAGACGTCGGCATAAGCTTTTTTTGAAGACGCTGCAGCCTGTGATACGTCCCCAAGGCCAATACGTCCACTTTTCTTTTCTTTTCCGACCATGGAATGCTGTATGGTCTGTGAAGAGGGGTGGGGGTGGGGGTGGTCCATCTCTTGATCCCCTCGATGGCTTGGATTTAATTTCGCTGTGCTGAGTGATCCCCCCTTTGTCATTTTGGGCCACCGCCCCTATGATGAGGGGATGGATTCTCTGCCGCTCTGCCGTTGGTCAGACCGTTGAAGAGTTGATTCTTACCAACACCTGCTTAGGATCAGACAGACACGAACACGCTGTGGTCAAGGGTGTCACGCTAATTAGTTTTCCAGAGTGTTTGTAGGAATGAATAGCCCAGGTGCTGATTGGTGCATGGTCTAAGCTCAATGTGGTTGGATTTAATGCCTCTGATACGGTCTCCCGTTGAGATAGGCTAAGGGTGAATTCACTAACGTTGAATAGACTGAGGGTGACTTCACTAACGTTGAATAGACTAAGGGTGAGTTCACTAACGTTGGCCTACCTCAGTCCCATTGATTTTTTTTTTTCTCACGCGGATCTCTTCGATCTTCTTTTCCTCATTACTTCTTATTCAGATTGTTCCATCCCCTGTGGTCATCCCACCACGTTGGCCAGGCATTGCGACCAGCTTTGCAGGGGAATGAGATCCTGGAGACAGAGAGAATATGTTCTTGTAACATCTCTCTTCTGCTAGAACCTCTCCTCAAACGTCGGTGCACAAAAGCCCGTGCTAGTTATCGACTACACTTTCCATGGGGATGGGTCAAGACAGTTCCCCATCATGCCACGTTAACCTCTATCATGCTCTTTGTCTCTGTTCCTGGGAGTTGCACATGATCATAGGGAGACGGCTTTAAGTTAGCACTGTGGTCTGTCCCTCTCGTTTTTTTTTTGATTAAGTGAGAATTCTTGGTCCTGGACTCTTCGTTGTGCTCCATGATGGGCGAGTAAGGGAGGGAAAAAACATCCACAGGCATACACGACTTCAATTTAGAATTGAAAAAAAAAAAAAAAAAAAAAAACGCACACACAGTCACTACTCCATAAAAAAAACGGGACGAGAATGATCGCGGACAGTAATAGACAATAATTGACAATAAGAACAATATATAGACAATAAGAGACAATAAGAGACAATATTAGACAATAAGAGACAATAATAGACAATATTAGACAATAAGAGACAATAAGAGACAATCGATTCACAGACAGACATCAGAGCTGTGGAGGACAAACTTTTACCCTCAATCGTTTGTGATCTCAAAGGTTTGTAAGGTTCGCTGGCAGCAGACCCATGTGACTTTAAAAATGGATCATTCTTTGTGGAATGCATGCCAAAGTTGTCCGATCAATTTCTGAAGCTTACAGTGATGGTGTTTAGAGTGGTAGAGGTGTTGCCACACAAGGAGTTGAATTCGTTCAAAGATGTTCAGGTCTGAAGGCAGTTTCAAAGGTTGAAATTACAGGTAGTTGCCTAAGTTCATTTCCTCTGTGTGTGTGTGTGTGTGTGTGCGTGCGTGCGTGCGTGCGTGCGTGCGTGCGTGCGTGCGTGCGTGCGTGCATGCGTGTGTGTGTGTGTGTGTGTGTGTGTGTGTGTGGGTGGGTGGGTGTGTGTGTGTGTGTGTGTGTGTGTGTGTGTGTGTGTGTGTGTGTGTGTGTGTGTGTGTGTGTGGATGCGTGTGTGTGTGTGTGTGTGTGTGTGTGTGTGTGTGTGTGTTTCTGTGTATGTGTTTCTCTCTGTGTGTGTGTGTGTGTGTGTGTGTGTGTGTGTGTGTGTGTGTAGGTGTGTATGTGTGTGTGTATGTGTGTCTGTGTTTCTGTGTCTGTGTCTGTCTGTGTCTGCGTCTGTGTCTGTGTGTGTTTGCACTTGAGAATTTGTGTGTGTGTGTGTGTGTGTGTGTGTGTGTGTGTGTGTGTGTGTGTGTGTGTGTGTGTTCGCCATCGAACACATGTGTGTATGGGTGTATTTTCATATCAGATTTTTCATTTCAGGAGTACAGTTGAAAACAGGAAATGAAAGAAAATCAGACATCTATCATTGGAAAATACATTCTCTGGAAAAGGGGGGAAAAAAACAGAAGAAAAATGCATGAGAGAAGAAAAAAAAAACAAACTCCAAACAACAAAAAAAAAGAGACAAGGACTGATTGCAGAAATGAAAACTAGAATTTAAAACAAAAAAGAATGATAAAGCCTTACATCACAGCTTAAACAAGACAAGTAATCTGTGCATCGCTGTCTGTTTCCTGCTGTCATATGCCCGTCCTCGTCCCGAGTCAGCAGACGTTAAGTGGAGATGCACACACAAAACCGGCTGGCCGTATTCTTTCCTTCATTTCCCTTCTCTCTTCCACTTCACTGGTAGAGAAAGGGAACCTAATCCTCTCTGGCACAGAGAGGAGATGGCATGCAGGCATGGAGAACGCACCATGTGTCCTTTGATAAATCAATCGCCTTATTCTTCATCATAGTTTTTGCTCGGGTTCCCGGTCATGTCGACATTCGAGGCAGTGAGGCGGTTGATCAATTCTCCGACAATGCCATAGTTGAGCAGATTCTCATTCTTCACAGCAGTCTGACACCGAGAGTTAAGACCTTGGTAGAAGACCTCTAGCAAGAGAAATGGAACTCTAAGACGGGTAAGTGACTCTTCCAAAGTTGTTCAGAGAGTTAGTTTTTTGTTTTCTACCAGCGGCCGTAAGGAAAACAGTTTTGTGTCAGTGCACATGAGATCACTCCTACTACACTCATTCGTATCCTTCACAGGAGGATGCTCGCTGCTGCATTCCATGCGCTGTGCCATTCCTGTAAAGCATGCTCCTGTAGACAGTAAACATGTCAACACTTTACAGCAGACTCCGTGAACAGCTTGTTCAGAGATGTCCACCAACCTGATGTGACTTTTAAGTTTCTGAAAGAGATCAACATTGTTTGTCTTAATTAAGTGTTTTAAAGACATTTTGGCGTGTTTTTTCACACACACACACACACACACACACACACACACACACACACACACACACACACACACACACACATATACACACTGGCTGTCTCTCTCCCTCTTTCTCACACACATGCGCGCGCGGGCGCATGCACGTACGCACGCACACACACACACACACATACAGTCTCTCTCTCTCTGTCTCTCTCTCTCTCTCTCTCTCTCTCTCTCTCTCTCACACACACACACACACACACACACACACACACACACACACACACACACACACACACACACACACGCACGCACGCACCGCACGCACGCACGCACGCACTCACACACACACACACACACACACACACACACACACACACACGAAAGATGTGCATCAACAGGACTGTGTTCAAGAGGAATGGAGGGGAAGGGGGTAGGCGAAAGATGAAATGGCGAGGGGTATTATGCTGTTAAAGAAAGTGGGTAGGGTTGCGATAAGGTCTGGGTTTGAAGGGTGGGTGGAAGGGAGGAGGTGCCAAGTGGTAGAGAGTGGGGTGGGGGAAAGAGGAAGATGTCAAACATATACAAAGGGGCCGTAACACACAGCGGGTTTGATCATTATTTACTGGAGTAATCGCACGAATACACCAGCAAAAATAAAAAATTTACCACACAAAAACACACAACGCGCGCGCGCGCGCGCGCGCGCTGCGCGCGCGCACTGACTGACTGACTGAAACCATTTACTGTCAGATTAATATAGTGTTGTACTGACAAACGCACGCACGCACGCACACACGCACGCACGCACGCACGCACGCACGCACACACACACACACACACACACACACACACACACACACACACACACACACACTACCCAGGTGTACCTTGTTAATAAGTTATTCTAAGGCTGCTTCTTCTTCAACAGCACCGGGACTGGAGAGAAATAAAATATAAGAAAAGCGAAGTGACGGTGAAGGAGGGGGTGAGAAAGGACATCGAGCTCAAATAGGGAACAGAAAAGGAAAGAAAGCTCTCTCTCTCTCTCTCTCTCTCTCTCTCTCTCTCTCTCTCTCTCTCAACACACACGCACGCATGCACGCACGCACGCACACACACACACACACACACGAAGCGGAAGGGAGTCTGGTGGTGGAAGGGAGAGTCAAAAAAAAGGGGGTGGAGGTGGGGGTGGAGTCTATGAGGGGTGTGGGGTGTGGTTTGTAAGTTGGAAAGGGAGAGTAAGAAGGGTCGTAGAAAAAAAAGAGAGAGGGTAGCAAGAAGACGGCCAAATCACAACATGCGATGAAAAGAGAAACCAGTACTTTGATATGAAAAGCGTAATAAATGATATATAAACAAACAAGGAAAGAAAGAAAGAATGGATGAATTAAAGTAAGAAAGAAGTTTTCTTTTGTACATTTTACAGATCCAGTGGTCGGAATCCTCGCAATACTCTCATCTGAAGAAGTACATGGCATGATTAATGCTTGTTTCATAGAGCTGAAAAGAGCGGACTCAATATGTGAGAATTAACCCGCCCACCTCGGTCTGCCAGTACTGATTTATAGGCAGCGTTGGGGAGTCAGTTTGTATCACTCTCCCTACGTGTCTATTCCTCCTGCCACTATGTTACAGAGATAAATGTATCCTTCTCCGGATGAGGTGCTGGAGAGTGCACAGTAAGCGGTGTGAGTCGAACAGTTTTCCCATGTAGCAAAACAGTACAGGACTTTCCGCGAGGATCAGTCCTTGAAATAACAGACTTGTCCATTCTCTTGTCCCTTGCTGTGTGATTGGCTGGCTCACCGGGGGAGCACGAAGTTCGCAGTCAGACGTTGAGAGTTTGAGCGCCACTGCAGCTGGAGATGAAATGTGGCCTTTTTACTGATCATCTGAACGTGTTCTGGTCCTGCTACTGCAATGTTCCTGCCAACCTCACTCTTCACTCTCCAGTTCTCCTAGGAAGATCGTCCCCGTCTGCCGTATCCTCGGAGGGACGGTGTGGGCGGTAAATGTGAATGTGATTTCGCGAGTATATAACTGCCTCGGTTTTTGTTTTTGTTGTTGTTGTTGTTTTTTTGTTTGTTTGTTTGTTTTTTGTTTTTTCGCCCCACCGCACAGCAGAAGAGATTCATTGTGTCTGGAAGAAGTTCCACATTTACAGCACGCGCACGCGCACACACACACACACACACACACACACACACACACACACACACACACAAGAAGGGGAAGGAAGTCAGGTGGAGGAAGGGAGAGGCAAGCAGGGGGGTGGAGGTGGTGGAGGTGAAGACAAACAAGGATGCGGCATTGGGTTTGTACGTTGGAAAGGGAGAGTAAGAAGGCTAGTAGAAAAAGAGAGAGAGAATAGCAAGACATATGTCAAACTACAAAGTACAAATAAAAGAGAAATGATACAGGAACAAACAAACAAACAAATTATGAAAGAAAGAAAGAAATCTTTGACAGAGCCAGTGAGTGGAATCCATTCAATAGTCCTGTGAAATAGGTCTAGAAAAAGTACAATGCCCTATTTTACGGAGCTAAAAAAGGAGGAGAAACAATATGTGATAATCCCATTGACCTCTCCCTGCTAGTACTATTGTATAGACAGTGGCGAGGAGTCAATTTGCATCAATCTCCCTTATGTGTCTTTTCCCTCTATGACTATGTTACAGAGACAAATGCATCCTTCTCCTTCATAAAGGATTGCAGAAGAGTGAACAATAAGCGTCTTGAGTCGAGCAGTTTCCCATACAACAAAGCTTTATGGGCTTTCCGTGAGGATTTCCTTGTAATGACAGAGTCCATTCTCCAGTCCCTTGCTTGTGCTTGGTTGGCTCACCGTGGGGCATGAAGTCCGCCGTCAGACGTTGAGAGTTTGAGTGCCGCTGTGGAGTTTGAGATGAAAAACGGCCCTTTTCACTGATCAGCTGAACGTGTGCCGGTCCTGCTACTGCAATGTTCCCCCTCCCCCACCCCCCACCCCCCCTCAACCCTACTCGCCAGTTGTCCCCGGATAATCATCCCCGTCTGCCGTATCCTCGTAGGGCGGATGTGGGTGTAAAATGTGAATGTCATTTCGCGAGTTTTATTTTTTCACACACACACACACACACACACACACACACACACACACATATATATATATATATATATATATATATATATATATATATATATATATATATATATATATATATATATTCACTGTGTCCTGAATAAGGTCCACATTTGTGTACACACACACACACACACACACACACACACACACACACACATTCACGCATTCACGCACTCACATACGTAAACGCGCGAGCGCGCGCACACACACACACACACACACACACACACACACACACACACACACACACACACACACACACACACACACACACACACACACACACACACACACACACACACACAGTCCACTCTACAGAAGGATTGAGAGGGGAGAGAGAGAGAGAGAGAGTCGCTCTCACTTCTCTTCTTCTCTTCTGTCAAAGCCATCCTCCATAGCTGAAGTGTATTCCGTTCTTCCTGAAGCCGCGACAGCTCCGCGACGGGGGAAAGAAAAGAACGTGGAAAAAGAGAGAAGCACTGTTGGCACGCCGATTTGGCCCTAAATAGAAAAGCAGGCTCGTTGCATGGATCAGCCTGTGATTGCAGAAGACAGGAAGATCGGAGCATCCATCTTCAGGCCTCGTGTTTGGGAAATGGCTGGTTTTCCTGTCTGGCCAAACAGGTACCGTCCGTTCCATAAGCCCACTTAAAGCAAACGGTACGAAGAGCACGTGCAAGTGCACATGGTTCTGAATGTCAGCATTGGTTCGTGTGATTAGATCACAGACCTATGACAGTCTCTCTACATTTTGTTTGTTTTGTTTGTTTTCTATATCTATTTCGACTATTCACGATCTCGTTTTCAATGATTGTTTTACTACGAGTGATAGATTATTGAATTAATAGTAAGGTCTTTTCTCAAGGGACAGAGCACATCACCGTAGCCAGTAAAATAATGTTCGCTGCTGCTCGGCCAGAGGCCGTATTATAATGTGCTTGCCAGCTGTTTTAGATAGCCAGTTAATCGATTGTTGCCATCTTTTGTTCTAATGTTCTGTTCCAGACCCAGTTGGGGACAGTGTTAGAGTTCTGCAGGATTCTAGGACCCACAGGACAGCTGTTGTGCATGGCATCTCTCACTGCATGACACCCACATACATTTCAATAGCTTTTTCCTCATCAACAAGGAAAAGTTAAACGTCTATTCATGCGTAGCCATGGTGAGCGGGTGCGAATGCGGGTACCTCAGAAAAGAGTGTCGAAACAGAATACATGTGCCCCTACACGTGTCTCTAGACAGCGAGGGTGACAATACAGCCTCCTACTACATCTTCCCCGCTCAGAAGGAGTGGGAGCTGGTCAAACAGGCGGGAGCAGAATGCTACATGTCCCAACCAGTTGCTTTTGAATGACCGAACAGGCTGTCAACA
This sequence comes from Conus betulinus, assembly GCA_016801955.1. Lineage (NCBI taxonomy): Eukaryota > Metazoa > Mollusca > Gastropoda > Neogastropoda > Conidae > Conus > Conus betulinus. The sequence goes on from JADBJO010001268.1 coordinate 96,123, forward strand.
ACAACATTTTGTATCAAACACCAAAACACTAAAAATGGCAAGACTATGTCCATTTATAAGAGATCATACAGACTACGTATGGTGCGAGAGGGGCTGGTTGGAAAAAAAAAGCTAGTAGTGGAAATTGCTTTTTTTTTTGTTTGTTTTGTTTGTTTGTTTTTGTTTTCGTTTTTTTTTATTTATTTTTTTTTTGTCAGTTGAAGAGGACAGTGTGAAGCACCAAAAAATGAAGAGGTGGATTTCGGCCTTAGGGAAAAAAATCACTGCCTTAGGTGCTCTATTGATCCGATAACTGATGCCAAAAAACAAAAAAAAAAACATGTGTCTGTCTGATGCTAGATGCTGTCCATTAACGCAGGTATTGTGCATTTTTAGTTTAGGCATGATAAACTAACTTAGCTGCGTTTCATAAAGTCAGCATTACATAATGTATCAACATATACGATGGCTGGCAAGCTGACTATGCAGCACACAGCGAACACCATGTAACGTTCATGCACAGATCTCACTGTCTGCTTTCACTCGGTTAAAATATTGTTGACGTATATTTGGTAAGACCTTTGGCTGATATCGCTGATTTTCTGAGCAAATAGTTTTGTATTTGTATTTACTACGTTTTTGATCATCCCTGCTCCCCATTTCTCCATTCTCTTTTTCCATCTGCCCACCACCCCTCTTTTTGTGTTTGTATTGTGGGCCTATGGCTGATGTACAATAAACTCCCGGACTCGGAAAAAAAAAAAAGGCTGTCAACAGCAAAACCAAGGAACAAAAGACAGGCAAAAACAAGGTAAAGGTGTCTCAGACTCTGGTGCAGTTCTGCGTGGAGGCCTGACATTCAGACAATGAGGTAATGGCTAGCAACTTACAGCCAAGGAGAAACAAGCCTCACGACATGGTCAGAGACTGGTACGTAAGCTGCTGCTTAGACAGAGATCTCAATTAGGCATGATAAACTTCAAACACAGTGACTTGGGGCTGGAAGCAAGAGTGACTCAGGGTCTGATGGCACCATGGAGTTTCTCAGACTTTAAACTGTCAGACCACATGAACGATGACCGACTATAAACAAATAATTCAAAGAACTGACAGACAGGCAAAGAAGAGGCTGATACTACTACTGAGGCTCTTAAATGTGAGATAAAAAGCCTCTAACCGAGTATGAGGCTTCGGAGCAACACTAGAGATTTTCGAAAGAGACAAGAGATCTTAAATGAAGAGAGGGGGCAAAGACAGAAGCCAAGTACCAGCTCTTGCGACGTTGCAGTCAGCGAGGCAACTTAGTGCACGCAAGAAACATGGTCAACGTGTGCTACAGACAAACAGAAAGACTCTAATTCTGTCCTCAAAGCTGAAAGGGTAAAAAAAAAACGGCATTAGTGGCAATAGAAGCAACGAAGAGGACGGCCGAGAGAGCGCTTCTTAGTCCCTCCGTGTAAAAGGGGAAACAGAAAAAGAAGGAAGAAAAGCACAGGTCCCTGGTCTTGATCAAACAGACACTACTGTCGCCCGTACTTTTCTCCTCCACTACCACTTAACTCACCTAATGTGTCCCCTCCCTTCCTCTCCTGTTCCACTGCTCATCCTACCCCCCCCGCCCCCTCTCAATTCTTGTCTCTTCACAACAACTCCCCCAAACTCGTGCAATTGTTGTTGATAGCATGTTTTTAGCTTTTCCATTTGATGTCTGGAAGTGTGCGGTGGTCGGGATAGAACAGACAGACAGACAGACAGACAGTGTGTGTGTGTGTGTGTGTGTGTGTGTGTGTGTGTGTGTGTGTGTGTGTGTGTGTGTGCAAATGATTCATTTCTATTGTCTACAAATGTGTCCGTTTAGCATTCATGAAAATGGCTTTATGCAAGATGCGTAGTGTTCAGGTGAGTACTGAGGAACGGAAGTTTTTTTTTTTTTCGTTCTGCATTTTTTGGGGTGTTTTGTGTGTTCATACCTGCGTCAGCAATATATGCGTGTGAATATGCGCGTTTTTTCATATTATTCACAATTAATAATAGTCCTAGCAGTTAGTTTTATATGATAATTCCATGTGTCCTCAAATATTCGTGCCCTAACAAACATCGATCCATTTTATTGCACGACAATCAAGGCACTTCACCGGCAGTGTAGATGTTTTACAACAGCTGTCAACGGCAATCCTCAAGGAAAGCTGCCATGGTGATGCTTAAATCAGGACTGCTGAGACAAATTTGGAACTAGATCTCACTCATGGCTCAATCCAAAGTTTACAGCCCATGGAACGCTAGTTGTTCAACTGCTTCTGTTCAAGGAGTTTCAAAACACGTTCCCTCTGAGAGTTCCGTCTGCACCGCTTAAATGCACAGTCTTGACCCTGGTACTTAAATCTGTCTATCAGAGTCATTGACTCTCTTTGTCCTATGTAGGCCATTACTGTGAGTAATGTTAATTATCCTGAACAGAACGTTGTTGAACTGTGCATCTCTCTGAAATCTGATTTTCTTTTTTTACATTGTTCTTGCATGGGTCCCCTGTCATGCAGGCAGTGAGGAGGCCGATCATTTTTCCAAAAATGCCACAAATGAAGATCGTCCAGAAATCCCTTACACAGATCTGAAACCCAGCATACAGTGTTATGTCAAAGACCTCAGGCAAGAAAGGACAGAAGCACGCAATGGATAATGAACGTTTTGTCAGATCCGTCTGAATCTGAAAGAACTCCTTCTGTCTGCCACTGAAGGTGGCAGAGAAGAAACAGTTTGTGCCGGTTACGCACAGGCCCATTTCTTTACATGTATTGGTGGCTTTTTCAATTGTAAGGATTCTCCAAGTGCAAATCATTTTATAAGCTACTCATCATAAGCAATTTTAAAACAAGCACCATACAGCACAGTCCCTGAAGACCTTGCTTGTTCAAAGTTAGTCCACCAGGTACAGTTGTTCCGCAAGGTATCTATATCTATCTATCTATATCCATATCTATCTAGCATATCCATCTAACTATCTACTTATGTAGATATATATATATATATATATATGTGTGTGTGTGTGTGTGTGTGTGTGTGTGTGTGTGTGTGTGTGTGTGTGTGTGTGTGTGTGTACATATAGATGAAGAGAGATAGATATATCGATCACAGCAAAGAAAGACACAAAACACAAGTTGTACATATATCATATAATGTAAGGTTTCGTGAAAACCTGATCTCGTGTAAAGCTAATTATAGCGTGTTTAGAATAATGAAGACTTGTTTTACATACGTTTACCGAATCAATTTTAATGAGGCAGCAATCTAAAGTAGCCCTTGTGGTCAGTTTAGCTACGAACAAAATGAAATGAAATAACATATAAGAAGACAGTGAGAAAGACGCAGAAAGAAATAGCAGGGTGGACAAAGAAAAGCTAAGAGAGAGAGAGAGAGAGAGAGAGAGAGAGAGAGAGAGAGAGAGAGAGAGAGAGAGAGAGAGAGAGAGACGGGGCGAGCTAATTCTGTGCAATTTTCTCTTCGCACAAATGACTTGAATTTCCGGCCACGTATCGTGTTCTACCTTGTCTCCCTTCCTCTGAACTCTCCTGTCGCTCTTCTGAACCCTCACTTCCCACCCCACCCACCCCTTCATCCCTCTGCTGCCAAAGCTGTCTCGGCTAGCCCATCTCTCTCTCTCTCTCTCTCTCTCTCTCTCTCTCTCTCTCTCTCTCTCTCTCTCTCTCTCTCTCTCTCTAGTTTTCAGTGCCTAGGAGCAGACAGACTGAAATCAAAATCAGCCAGACTTTCGCTTGGTTCATATGCGTTTGTGTGTCGAACCCCGAACGTCTGACAGTCTGTAATGAGCGACAGATGTTTTTAATGGCAACCTATCCAGGTAAACAGTTCTCCAGTCATGATCAGGTGAGTTACGAAAGTTGTAATGACAGCAAAAATTAAGCGGGCGTTGCAATGAAAACCAGAAATTATTCTGTTACTGCATCATATGGAGTTCGTGAATTCTTTTCTAGACTAGACAGAACTAAATCTTAAGTCTACTTTAGGTTCCCTGGAAAGCCTATATCAGATCCATCCTTCGGCGTTTGCAATAATCTCAGGAGCAGTCAATGTCAAGTCGTCAAGAGGCAACCCACCGGAGGAGACACTGCACTGCTGCCGAGTCACTTCAGTGGTGTTCAGTGGCGCCTGTTCTGATCTAACATACGCAGGACACCACCTACTAAGCCCCCTACTGACGACAATAATTGCTTAGTCGCGGAGCCGGCGTGAGTGAGCTCTCCCTCCGGAGGGCGCCACCACGTCCGTCCAACGACAGCCCCCATGGACTCGCCGATACCGTGACCCCGACGGAACCAAACCAAGGCCACAGACGTGGAGAGGACATCGAAACTGAGGTCACCATGAGAGCAGGGCATGAAGGGCCACAGAATTTGAGAGACTTTTTTTTTATGCTGATCGATGAGAATGAGGATGATTATGATGATGCTACGGATTTTCCATTTCGGTCTGAGACTACATGACAGGGCTGTACTCTACGCTTCCTTTCATAATATATCCCGGCGTCAACCAGGCCCGAGAGATACAGACACCTGCAGCTAACCACTTCGCCACGGCGGCTGGTTGCTCTCTACAATTTAGTAGTGACCTCATTAGTCCAAAGGTATGTAACGGAGATGATGTTCTCTACAATTTAGTGGTGACCTCATCAGTCCAAAGGTATGTAACGGAGGTAGTGCGTCCTATAATTCAATGGTAACCTCATGGGTCCAGAGGTCTGTAATGGAGATAGTGTCCCCTACAATTCAATGGTAACCTTACCCGTCTGTACACTAAGTAAAGGAGATAGTGTCCTCTAAACTTCAGAGGCAGCTTCATTAGTCCAAAGATATATAACGGAGCTGGTGTCGCCTACACTTTAGTGGATACGTTATACACCCAAAGCTACGTATGCCCTGTGCGTGCCTGCTGCACCCTATGTGAACACAGCTCAGGCTTCCAAGGTGGTGTAGGACTGCTCCCGCCTGGTCTGTTCGGTGGTTGAGAACAGTACTTCTCTAGGTCCCACCGGCACCTTCAGGTCTTTCTTTTTTGTCGTTGTCGTCGCTGGTCTGTTGGCCGTGTCGTCTGCCTGTCTACCGACACTTTCGTCTGCTGATCCACTAGAGTTGTCCTGTACTGATCCACTGACGTTCTTGTTCTCAACCACCGAACAGACCAGGCGGGAGCAGTCCTACACCCCCTTGGAAGCCTGAGCTGTGTTCACATAGGGTGCAGCAGGCACGCACAGGGCATACATAGCTTTGGATGTATAACGTATCCACTAAAGTGTAGGCGACACCAGCTCCGTTTATATTGTTTGTCAGTACAACACTATGTTAATCTGACAGTAAATGGTTTCAGTCAGTTCTTGTTGGCTGGTCTTCAGGTCTCGACATTTGCTAGTCTGTTGTCCTTTGAAGGACTGCCTCACCCATAGGGCAGAACGCTCACTGGTGAATGACTGTTTCGCAACCCCTCTGGCGCAATAAGTGCAAGCGTAACGTTGAAACATTAAAGCCAGTATGACCCACATTCACTGTCATGTGTGAATGGGTGGGTGGGGGAGTGTTGAGTGTGTGTCTGTGTGTGTGGGGGGGAGGGGGACAAATACATAGCGTGGAAGACGTCTAGGTTACAATTGTGTCATTTATGAAAACGAGTGAAGAAAGAAGAGCGTAAGACAAAGAAGCATTAAGCCACTCACTGATAGAATCAGTCCACTGAGATCTGTCTTTTGTGAAATACATTTTTGGCCCGGGCGGTAAAGAAATATTGACCACTTTCCTGTCTGTCTGTCTGTCTGTTTGTCTTTCTCTCTCTCTCTCTCTCTCTCTCTCTCTCTCTCTCTCTCTCTCTCTCTCTCTCTCTCTCTCTCATTTCTCTATCTCTTATTTTGTTATTTTGTTCCTCTGACATTTAACTCTCTCTCTCTCTCTCTCTCTCTCTCTCTCTCTCTCTCTCTCTCTCTCTCTCTCTCTCTCTCTCTCTCTCTCTTCGTTGACGTTTCTCTATTTATGCTTTCGCGCTTGCTCTTAAACGTTTTCTTTTTTTATGCAGCCATTAATTCGAAACTTTGATTAGTCTGAAACAGCCATCATCATCATCTCATGTTACTTAAGCCATAAATTCATGCTGAAAATGTGTAAACTGCTGTGTCCCCGCTGACCTCTGCATTCCTCATTGTTTTCAAGTGCTGGTATTGGGTGTCTTCGTGTTTGTGTTCAATGTGTAAACGAATGCACGTTTTCAAGGTACCGCTGCAGCAGTGGATGTTGGGTGGGTTCTTTTTCCCTCAGATGAAAAAAAGAAAGCGGGAGAGAAAAAGAAGACAAAAAGATTATTTTGATTTTCAGGGGAAAGTGGACAGGTTGGGGAAGGAAAGTGGGGTGGATGCCCATGTTGACAAACGTGCTCTGGTTGTAATGAGCAGGGTATGAGTAATTGTTATTCAGTTCATGTTGATTTGTTTTCCTCCGTAGATGGCTGGCTCTGCTTGTTGTGTCAATGTATGCATGTTAACATAAAGAAATTGATGTCCATGTGTTGGCGTTTCTTTCTACGGCCTTGACTTCTTGTGTTGTTGTCCTTGCTGTTGTTGTTTTTTCATGTTGACCCAAGTTTGCGTGCATCATTGCGTTTGCATGCCTGCATGGATGCGTTAGGTGTGCGTGCGTTTATTGCGGTGGTGATGATGATGAAGGTGTATTAAAGACTAGCGTTAATTAAAACCTGTAAGTGTTCCCGACTTGTCGGCTCATTTGTCTGTCTGTCTGTTTATCCCTTTGTTCGCTTATACACATTTTTGTTTCTGTTTCTGCATCATTCACACGTGGGGGTGTTGCTGTAGTATGCAGGGACAGGTAATGATGAGCGATTCTTCTCCGTCAGCCTCTCGGGCAGGCCGGAAGCGGAAGTGGCAAGACGGGAAAAATTGGATGCGCCGCCATTAGGAATCGTGAACCCCATTTTCCACCCGCATTCCTCCTCCTCAGGCAAGGAATCCATCTGTCCGCTTCCTTTGATGCTTTTTTTTTTTCACTCCTGTTCTACCTTCCTTCCCCCCCCCCCCCCCCCCCCCCCCCACTCTTTCCTCAGGGCACACCCACCTTCATCTCGCCTCTCGCTTCCCCTTGTCCACTTGTATCTTGTCCACTCCATTACGTGCCCATTTATCATGAAGACAAAAGAACTGAAAAATAAAGGACAAGGTGGACAAAGAAAAGAATGGTCTTAAGGATCAGAAAAGAAAAAAAAAAACCTTCCGTACATAATGAAAATTTAGAAGCTGCCTGTTTTTTCCTGTCCTGCTTTCTGTGACTTGATTTCTGTTTGTGTGGTGATGATCTTTCAGTCTGTTTTTTCTTCTCTGTCTCACTGTTTGTGTGGTCATGATGTTGTTGTTGTTGTTGTTGTTGTTGTTGTTGTCGTCGTCGTCGTGCCCTGGCTAAAAGACTCCAGGATAATCCAAACAGCCAATTGAACACTATGGTACAAATGCATCAGCAGGGGATGAGAACATTACATGTGTGACCGTTTTTGATTAGCCCACCACATGGGCAGCCGCACCCCGACTTCGGGGGGATTTTGGAGACTGATAATGTTATGCTAGGAGTTTGTCACAACTGAAGACAATCCCCGCATTTCTATGCAGAGCATAACAAGATTTTGATGTAGCCTTGGTGTTCTAGCCCACGTCAATTGGCCTGACTCAGCCTTAAGCCAAGACGGCGTGTGGTCACGATATCCCTTATGATCAGAAAATAAATGTATTCAGGCGTTTGAAAATTCTTTCGGCTGCCTCGGGTGGGAGTAGGTTTTATATCTCCATTGTAAGGAAGAAACTCTATGGCGAGTTTGACAGCAGAAGGTCTTCAGAGTAGCCCCCCCCCCCCCCCCCCCCCCCCCCCCCCCCCCCCCTCAGACATGCGTTTCGGCCCTGGACTCCTTACACTCTAAGGGAGGACTCCTTACATTCAAGTCATGACACCTAGACGCCCTTCTATTGTCAATTTTTTTTCCCCCTAGCGTTGCTGGGATTCGAACCCGCATTTTCACGCAGATGATTGCTGGAAAGGTTTCGTCGATAGATTTGTAGTTCTTCTCTCATCTCATGCTACCACTTGACAACAAAAAAGCCAGTGATAAATGTAATTATAGACACGCACAGGTACATACACAAATAAACAATAAAAACGGCATGATTACAGAGAGTCACTTTGTTAGGATCAAAGAAAGCGAGGAGAATACAGCGAGATAGTGCACGTGGTGTGGTGGTCTTGCTATAATATTGTGGTTGCCACCGTCTTTGATGTCTGGTTATAGAGTGGCTGCTGTTCTTTTCCTTCTTTGATCTTACGCATCTCAGAGGTTCTGATGTGTGTGTCAGGTAGCTATGTACTTTGTTCCCTTAGGTATATTGGTCTTTATTCTTTTGTATCAATGTCTCTGGCATAGAACAAAGCTTGTGGTGAGCAAAAATGTGTCTGTGTGCGTGTGTGCACGCGCGCGCGCGTGCGTACGTACATGTGTGTATATATGTGTGTGCGCGTGTCTGTGTATGCGTATGCGTGTGGTGGTGGTGGTGGTGGTAGTGGTGGTGGTGGTGGTGGTGGTGCGTGAGTGCGTGTGTGTGCGTGTGTGTGTGTGTGTGTGTGTGTGTGTGTGTGTGTGTGTGATGTGGTGAGTGGTGTGTGTGTGTGTGTGTGTGTGTGTGTGTGTGTGTGTGTGTGTGTGTGTGTGTGTGTGTGTGTGTGTGCCCCGCGCTTGTAACTGTTTGTGTTTGTAAGTACTCTGATACCTCACAGATTGCACATTTATTACATTACGAGAGATAGTTCAATGTCATTAATTGCTGGATAGCAACTAACCTTCATTTCTTTCCCATCCCACCCCAACCGTAAGTCATGACAGCTTCACATTTGACTAGCTTGCATCGCTTGCTTGCTTGCTTACATGTGTGTGTGTGTGTGGGTGCGTGCGTGCGTGCACGCTCGCGCCCGCACGTGTGTGTGTCTGTACGTGTGTGTGTGTATGTGTGTGTGTGTGTGTGTGTGTGTGTGTGTGTGTGTGTGTGTGTGTGTGTGTGTGTGTGTGTGTGAATGAATGTGCATGTTAGTGAGTGAGTGAATAAATGTGTGTGTGTACACGCATATGAGTATGTGCGTCTGTGTGTGTGTGTGTGTGTGTGTGTGTGTGTGTGTGTGTGTGTGTGTGTGTGTCTGAGTGCAAGTCTGTCCATGTGTGTGCATGCTTGTGTGTGCATGTGTGCATGTGTGTGTGTGCGTGTGTGTTTGTGTGTGTGCATGTGTGAGAGAGAGAGAGAGAGAGAGAGAGAGAGAGAGAGAGAGAGAGAGAGAGAGAGAGCTTTTTCAGAAGTGCATGCTCAGGGAGGTCATGTGGTTTGAAGGCGGGGTCAAACATGCCCAATGATGGGTATTGAAAGAAAATGTGAACAGACGTCAGTATGGGGTTTTCCATGCAGTTGTCGATTTTTGACCAATACCATGTCTGGACTTGCTTGATCGGGTAAACTTGTAGATTACTGAGAGACACAGAGAGAGAGAGAGAGAGAGAGAGAGAGAGAGAGAGAGAGAGAGAGAGAGAGAGAGAGAGAGAGAGAGAGAGAGAGAGAGACAGACAGAACAGACAGAACAGAACAGAACAGATTTTTATTTATTCGAAAAGGCCAAAGCCCCATTTGAAGGGGTGTGAACAATGACATAAATGTATGATACAAATGCGAATGAAACTGTCACCCCAGTATGAGCATGAGAACTAGGTCAAATGCAAGACTGAAAACAGTTTGCCAACTTGAAAAGGAAAATAATGTGAAATTCGAGAGAGAGAGAGAGGGGGGGGGGGGGGAGGGGGTGTCTTGTATACCGCAGTTCAAGAGCATGCTACATGATGTTCTGCATACGTCGGATCGGGACAGACATCTCTGAACACTACGGAAGTGATTCAACTGCAGTGCCGTGTCTCCTCTAAATGGGTTGCCTCATGACAGCCTAATACTGACTGCCTCCCGTGAAATTCCAGTCTGGGGGGTGTAACAGTACTACTACAAGCCAGTGACTGTAAACGAGGAGCCAGACTGAGCGACATGGGAGTGTTGCCACTGAAGTGGCACAAAAAAAAAAAACCCTGCCCCCACCGAATGTCATATACCACGCGGAGGTAGCCATGGGGATGGGTGACCTTATCAACATAGCACTGACACCACTTAAAAGACACCACGTTCAGATGAACGGCAAAAATGCCCAATTTCTCTGTCAGGAACCAGGATTGGACCAAGTAATGTCTGTCTGTCTGCAAATATAGTGTTTCTACCTCTACCACTGAGCTAGTGTGGCACTCTCTGAGACCACCCAGAGAGTGTCCAGTATCATTGCCCAGGCTTTAGAGCAGAGCATTCCCTTCTTACTTACTCAGGTCAAGGGCCCTCAGGAAAAACAAGCCATCACTGGCCACTGGCCAGTGGGTCCACTCGTAGCAATCCTCTCTACTTCTGTCCGGTTGTTTCTCGTTTTCCTTCCCTCTGCCTTGACGTTTGTGCTCTAGCTGTGTATTGCTGTCATTTCTGATATTTCATGAGCATTTTCGTCCCAGTTATACCCATGATCATTCCTTTGATTCTCACATTAATCATCATCATCATCGTCTTCATCATCATCATCATCGTCATCATCATCATCATCGTCGTCGTCATCGTCATCATCATCATCATTATCGTCATCATCATTGTCATTGCTATTGTTGTTATTATTGCTGATCATAGATAGCCATGTTATCTTCTGAACATTCGTTCCCCACAAATCATCAAATGCAAACACACACAGAGATAGACAGATAGACAGATAAATACATACACACACGCGCGCACGCACTCACGCACGCACCGCGCGCGCGCGCGCACACACACACACACACACACACACACACACACACACACACACACACACACACACACACACACACACACACACACACACAAACGCACGCGCGCGCGCCCTCGCACCCACGCACACATGCACACACTCGCGGATGCGTACATTCACATATGCATAAAAACACACACACACACACACACACACACACACACACACACACACACACACACACACACACACACACACACACAAAGCGCGCGCACATTCGTGTTCGCCCGGATAGACAGGCATGTATACACACACATGTATGTGCACATGCGCACATGCATCTATGCAGGAGCATGTTCACACAAGCCCACAGATCACACACGCATACACCTGCACATGCGCGCGCGCGCGCGCGCGCACACACACACACACACACACACACACACACACACACACACACACACACACACACACACACACACACACACACATACACACACACTACACACTAACCTGGGCCTGTGCCCACCCTCCCAAGCACACACACACACACACACACACACACACACACACACACACACACACACACACACACACACTGATGATGATAGTGGCGCAGACAATGTTGGGTAGACATGCAAGATCTGACCGACGCGTACAACTTAATGCGCAGGTCAGACATGGGCTAAGTGGTATCCATGACACTGTCGTCTTCAGTCCCTTCATCTTGATGCTCAGTTCACTTCTCCATCAGCTGCCAACCCTTCACAGCGTGGTCTGGACACTGGAAAGAGATGTGGTGTCGCGTACATGGACTAATCCGCAGGCAGTGACACCTCCTTGTTGAAACTGAAATTGTGTTATCCCCCTCTTTTCTTCTCTCTCTCTCGCGAGTCGCTGGACTAAGCCTCGTGTGTGATTTATATCAGTTCAGTTCACTTCAGAGGTTATTATAACTTCTGTTCATTACCCGTGATGTTAGACGATCAGAAAAGGCAACACAGAGATCACTGAGAATGCCAAGCACACTGTCTCTGATCATTTTCCCTCATATCCCTCCTTCACATGTTAGAATCTAGACGCTCCACTAAAAATACATCTGAAAATACTTTTGTTAAGAACATCACAACAGTGTGACCAACTCTGACTGGTCAATAACGTGTGTCAATGTCTGGAATACACGTGTCAAATAAAATGTGGCCGATGCTTTCAAAATATGCAGTATTTGTGACTTTTAATGTGTATTGCCCTCTTAAAATTGGGCAGTCTAGTAGTGTATGATGAAAAATAAAAATTTTTCGTGACATATACACCTAACTTCAGGAGAGAATTTTGTGTTCCATTTGTTGGATGCTGGCTTCCAAAGGAAGCCTCAGGATCTGAATAGTGAGTGGCTCTTCTCTCTCTCTCTCTCTCTCTCTCTCTCTCTCTCTCTCTCTCTCTCTCTCTCTCTCTCTCTCTCTCTCTCTCTCTCTCTCTCTCTCTCTCTCTCTCTCTCTCTCTCTCTCTCTCTCTCTCTCGACCAAAATTGACCAAAAATGACCAAAAATTCTTCACTGCGCAACATGTCTGGCCATTGGTTGATTAATTAAAATGCATCTCAGGCAGCAGCAGCGGTCGCTAACGCATTTCTCCTCTTTCATGTCTGGGAATCATACAGCGAGACCAGTGTGAAAGGAAATTGAATGAGCGCAGTTTTAGAACAACGCTGATGCACCTAGTTTTCCTGGTGTTTTTCAGCATAACATCGGTTGCTCATGTCTTGCCTATGTTGACAGTGACGCCTCGGTTACCTGTGTTGACAGTGACGCCTCGGTTACCTGTGTTGACAGTGACGCCTCGGTTATCTGTGTTGGCAGTGACGCCTTGGTTACCTGTGTTGGCAGTGACACCACTGACTGTCAACTGTATTGCTCATACTTACAAAGGATTCAGCCTCCCTGATTGGTCCCCCACCCACTGCAGCTGAAGTGTCGACAGTGGTGCTGATCTTCAGGACTTCTTTTTAAAATCAAACTGACTGCTGGCAGAAACTGAAACGAACTAGAAAGAAAAAATGACAACGCCGCTGCAAGAAAGAAACAAACAACTTACAAGACCAGCATGGCGCGTTTCGACCTGTCTGGTCTTCTTGCCTAATGATGTTTCCTGTGGATTGCCGGCGCTTCGGCAGGCCAGGTCAGACTCTGGCTTTGAACAAGCGGGCTGGAACAAGGGGCAGGGTGCAATGCCACTGAAGTGGCACAGAAGATACATCAGTCACCATAGCTCTTTCTCCCCTTTTGGTGGTAGAAATTTTGTATGGAAGAGAAAAGGAAAAAAAAAAATGCTGCTCTCCCCGGCGGGGAAATGAATCCCGGTCTCCCGCGTAACAGACGGGGGGGGAGACTAACCACTATACTACCGAAGAGCTTATACGATAGGGTTACACCTAAGTTTATAAACTGTTATTGTTTAAACTGTAACATCACAAAATTATCATTTATAGCCGTTAGTAACTGCTATTCTAGTTAAATGAAACATTGGGCATTATTCGTGACCCATAATGAACATATCTACAAATTTTCAGAAAGATCGGTCCAGCAGTTTTGTCTGGAGCGAGTGGAACACATTTTGACCACACACACACACACACATACACACACGCGCGCGCGCGCACGCACGCACGCACGCACGCACACACACACACACACACACACACACACACACACACACACACACACACAGCGAGTATTTTTTCGTTCCCATTGTAAAGTACTCCCAGTTCTATAAGAACAGGAAGTACAAAAAACAGGGAAAAAATGACGAATAATGCGAACATTTATAGAGGAATGCATTGAGAGATGTGTGCTCTTTGGCCACTCGCAGTCACACATATCCAACGTTTGTCAACAGCGCAGATTAACACATCAGGAGCGTGGATATCATTCTCTTTTTCAACCCGTGAACAGTGTAAAGCAGATTTGAGCATCGCGCTTTTGTAATACGCCTCAAATATCACATG
>JADBJO010001268.1:112500-127500 GCA_016801955.1 Conus betulinus
ATCAATTGCAGGCATTGACAGGAAGACTATGTGGCATCATCATGGAGGACATTGTGTGGGTTGTCCACGGCTACTGTTGTCTACGATTTCTGTCGCATTCCTAAACATCGTGCTGCAGTTCATTCCCTCCATTTGAATGTCATAGTCTGTATTCAACAATGCGTTTATACCGCCTTTTGCTTGTGTCTCGTGTGCTTTTTGTAAAGTGCACTGCGCTGAGTGCTAAGGTAGCTTGGAGAGCGCTGTAGACTAGAGATGATAATGTTATGGTACTGCTCCTACTGCTGCTGTTGCTGCTACTGCTGCTGTTGCTGCTACTGCTGCTGCTGCTGCTACTGCTACTGCTGCTGCTACTGCTGCTGCTTCTGCTGCTGCTACTACTACTTCTACTACTACTACTACTACTTCTACTACTACTATCTTTCATTGTTGTGATTTTTATTATCATTATTATTATTATCATTACTATCATTGTTATTATTATTATATCATTATCATTATTGTTATTATCATTATTATCATCATCATCATCATCATCATTATTATTATCATTATCACTATCATTAGTATTATTATCATTATCATGTAAGAGTTGTCGTCATAATTCTGTATCCAGGTAAATGACACTCCACAAAGGAACAGACAGCATTACCAGCAGCGTTCCAGGGAAAGTTTTTACTTCAGACAGTCAGTCAGCCAGCTGCATGAATCATCAGGAAACTGTGTGACCCTAGCGCTTCCGACAACGAAATGCGCCACAGAAAAGCCCGGCATCAAAGCAAATACAACGATGGCTAGTCGGCCAGCAAAGGGCGACTTGTCCATAATAGCGCTTTATTCCCCATCTCCAACGCGTCATTCCCCTCCCCCACCTCCCCCATCACCTCTCTCATGGCCTCCTCTTCTCCTTCCCCTCTCTCGTAGCTTTCACAGTGTCTGTCGATGGAGATGGGAAACACTGCTGTCTGTTGATTGTGGCTTGTGCCTGGGGTTCTTGTCGCTAGCAAAGTAAAAGAGCTTCTTTTTTTCAGTTTAAGATTTATGGAGTTCAGTTAGCATTATGTATGATCCATCCTAGCAAAAGACATCACAGGCATGTACTGACACCAGGGTGGTTTATGATGCTGGAGAGAAGAGGCTGTATGATTAGGGTTAAAGGACTATCACTGAGTGTATTCATGCATTCGCTCTTTAATTGTGATGTCCAGCTGGACAGTGTATAGTATGCCATGTGGAAATTGTGTAAAACGATGTCAATAGATTAGGAGATTATGCAAGGATAATGTGTTCAAAAGTGTACCATTAACATTGATCATCAGTATTATGCAAGTAATGTAAGGTTTTAGTGGTTGATATGTTATTTTAGACGAAGAAGGTTTCCAAACTAACCCCTCCCTTCAAACACACACACACGCGCGCGCGCGCGCACACACACACACACACACACACACACACACACACACACACACACACACACACACACACACACACACGCACGCACGCACGCACACTTGCACGCACACACACACACACACACACACACACACACACACACACACACACACACACACACACAGTGAAAGCTGTGGCGACGACAGCAGCAGTGATAGCAAAGACTTCCAAGGGGGACTATCGAAGGTACAGACAACACTTTCATGCCCCAAGAGTTGCGTCGGTAAAGTCAGTTCATCTATTCACCCACCTTTACCTCTTCACGACTTCCCCCTTTTGACTGCTCTCGCCGTCATGTTTGTGTTCGAGCTGGTTCATAAGATACTGACCAGATACAACTGTCCCGATATTAAGTGAAAAGGTTGAGGACATGCAATTCCGTGCGGAAAGTTTTGACTGAGCCCTCACGAACAACATTCGTATTAGAGGGCGTTTTCTTTCCAGATGTGTAGCAGCAGCGTTGTAGAAGCTATATTGAAAGATGTATGTGTGAGAACTTTCAGGCAAGAACATGCACACAAACCAGACGAAGTTATAACTGCTTGCATGATAGTTTTGACAGCTTCTTTCGGATCAGTGTCTGATGAAACTGGAGAAAACAACAAGAGAGAGAGAGAGAGATCTGTGTGTGTGTGTGTGTGTGTGTGTGTGTGTGTGTGTGTGTGTGTGTGTGTGTGTGTGTGTGTGTGTAAAATAAAATAAAAACCAGCTTCAACAGCACACAAACAAACGAGCAGTAAAGCAATGAAGAAGAGTAAAACGAGATTCTAATAACAAGTCCGAACCAAACATTATGCACGTGGATGGAAAGAGCCCACAACAGAACCTGTCATTCCCCAGAAAATGAACAGAAGACCTGTCATGGCTTCCCCAAGATGAAGGTTCAGCTGGCTACTTTCAAAGGTCGCTGCAGTCAAGCTGCAAACTCTTTGTCTTGAGACGAGAGCAAGGAGAGATCATAAAAGGAATAGGACAGAGGAGAGAGAGAGAGAGAGAGAGAGAGAGAGAGAGAGAGAGAGAGAGAGAGAGAGAGAGAGAGAGAGAGAGAGACTCAACTTAACTCAAATCAAATAGTTTAATTGCAAAGGCCACCGACCTATCTGCAATGAGGTCAAAAACAAAAGTAGAACACAAACGCGCTCGGCGCATATACTGAAATTATGAAAGAAAATTTTTGCATAACAAAATGTTCTTCCTGGAATTACTCTGGCATTCGTGTGTTAGCTGATAGCAGTTCTTGAGAGAGAGAGAGAGAGAGAGAGAGAGAGAGAGAGAGAGAGAGAGAGAGACAGACAGACAGACAGACAGACAGACAGACAGACAGACAGACAGAGGCCTCTACAGTTCCACCATGGTATGTTTGGTAGTGGAATTTTTAGAAATGGAACCATTATAGTATCGCCAGCTCGTGTTCTTACCCCATCTAAGAGCAGGAGGGCGGTTAGAGATGAAAGGGAGCGGGGAGCCAGTGGAACTGAGGCTGGAGCAGAGAAAGGGGAAAGTGGAATGGGAGCATCGTATGGGGACTAAAGCTCAAAAAGACGGGAGGCGGTCCTTCCGACACTCCACAGGACCCAAGGCAGCTTTGTGCTATGGATCAACATGCTGCCCTTTAACACTCCCACGCTGACAGCGGCAGTTTATCGTCACTACATTGTATGAAGGCTGAGTTTGTCCTGACATCTTAACTTGCTGATATTGATGACAGGATGGATTACAAACAGACAACATCTGATTCCGAGAAAAGGGTTTTTTGTTGTTGTTTTTTTTTTGCACCTTGGTTTTGTTTCTGTTAATATATGTATCATGCAATCCGACTGAGTCAAAAATTTGTATACTTTCTTACGATTGGTACAAATGGACAGAGCTGTTCACCTGGGAAAGGCCTTCTACTTTCCTCACGCTCCTCTCTCTTTGTCGGTGTCTTTCTCTCTCACCTTCTTGGTAGCATCTGTAGATGATGGTTGAGAGGAATTTTCATCTTAATTATCTGTGTGTTTGCGCCTATCGATGCTAGGAGATCCTTTTTTTTGTGAAACTGAAATAAAAATTGATAAAAAAAACTTAGGAAATTTTTTAAGCAATATTTCTATTCTTGCAGGAGGATCTGTCGTAACAGTAAAATAATTTCAAATGCTTCAAAACGTAAAAGAGAGAGATTTTAATGTAAGCTGATTTTGTTTTAAATGGGATGTGTGGTGGTGGAAGAACAGAGCTAGAGACCAGTGCAACATGACTCAACAGCATCAGACTGGCTTGTCACTTTCACTTTCAATAACGTGTGGTCGTCTTGGAGTCTCCAGTGCACGGTGAGACAGCGCCCCACGATTTATAGCATTCTTCCATTTCTTTGACTACATGTAGTATTTCCAATTCTAATACCACATGTCTTACGGGAGTCTATGTGTTACGGGAGTCTATGTGTATTGTATTGGTGAGGCATCCGCTTTCGTTCAAAATAAGGGTTTTTTTTTTGTTTTCCACGCTTTTTTATTTGTTTGTTCGTTTGATATACACCAAATTCGTGTCCAGTTCATTTCTGATTCTGCAGTACATGCCATCTCAGACACATGGGCAATGACAGGTCAGCAGTTTCCAACAGCATTGATACAGTGACTGAGACTGATGGAGAGAGAGAGAGAGACAGACAGACAGACAGACAGACAGACAGACAGACAGACAGAGACAGACAGACAGACAGACAGACTGACTGACAGACAGACAGACAGACTGACAAATGTGGGTGGGAACTGGAAGAACTGATATATTTGACACGGAACCCTTGGGGCAGAAAAGCCATTGCTGTTGCTGTTTTGATGCTAGCTGGCTACATCCTGTTCTGTTGCTGATGCCACCAGCATGGCTTGTAAAGTGTGTGTGTGTGTGTGTGTGTGTGTGTGTGTGTGTGTGTGTGTGTGTGTGTGTGTGTGTGTGTGTGTGTGTGTGTGTGTTTTGTTGTTGTTATTGTTGTTGTTGTTGTTGCTGTTGTTATCGTTGTTTTCAAGAACTCTTCATTTCTAATATGACAATAATCACAACGCCCAAACAAGAAATAACTTGTTTCTAAATCATAAATGGCCAGTCTCCTATACGCCTTTAAAATCTTACAATTACAAGTTCTTATAATCTGAAGTTCTAAATATCTTCTGCTTTTTTTTTTTTTTTTTTATAATGGCACTATATGAATTGCTTAGTTGGATGTTACAATTGTAGGTCAGACTCACATCTATGTCTGTTGAAAGCTGAACTTGACAACACAGCCTCTCTTATCTGCCATTGCGAGGCCTTCAAGTATCCACACGAGTGTGGTCCTCGTGCACATAGGACATACAGGGTGCTTGTTGGAGCCCATCACGCTGAAATCAAAGAGCCACCTTTGTTATTTTTCTATCGACAACATACTTAGGCATTAGCCACAGTCAGCAGGCAGCATTGCTTCTAATCCCATCCACCGGGATTCTGCAAGCTACGAGAGAGAGAGAGAGAGAGAGAGAGAGAGAGAGAGAGAGAGAGAGAGAGAGAGAGAGAGAGACAGACAGACAGACAGACAGACAGACAGACAGACAGACAGACAGAGGAGGAAGGGAGGGAGGGTCAGAGAAGAAGTTGCAGTGAGCTAGAGATGGAGGCAGAGACGAGACAGAAATAAAGTGCTATTATAGACAGGTAGCGCTCGTGGGGGGTAGAGAGACAATTGTTTGTGTTTGCTTTGATACTCAGGGTTTTACTATACAGTGTTTACTGTTTGTGTCTTGGAACAGTTTCGTGACCTTTTTCTAGCGGGCTGGCCGGCGAGGTGACTGAAGTAAAAGCCTTTCCCAGAGGACTGTCGCTAATGTTGCTTGTCGATTTGCTGAAGTTTCACAAAGCGCTGTAGATAGTTGTGAGAAAATCTCTGAAATAACGGATTGATTTCATTCAACATACAGATTCCACTCTTCACAAGTGTTTTGGATGTGTTTTATAGATAACGAAAGATAGGAAAGTGGACATAAGCCTGCATTTCCATTTACTCAAATTCCCTCCATTGTTTTGGGCTATTCATGTTTGTTCCTGACCAAAAGAAAGACAAGGCATCAATCGCTCACCTGAATACAAAATGAACTCCCCATGCTGAGGTCACTGAACGGTTTAGTGCTTCCACTGTAATACCCTCTTCACTTCCGTTGTTACTACAAATCCTCTTGACTGTCCAAAGTCAGAGTGCCGAGTTTTACAGTTGGAACGTTAAGTCCGAAGTGTACTGTCACCTAACATAAAACTAGCCATCTTTTGCCGCCCATCTGGACCTGAATCAGCAGGCGAATACCAAGATCTCTTCTTGCCTAATTTGAAAAGAAGGCAAATGGCTGGATGTGTCAATAGACGGGCAGAAACAACATTGATGACTAAGACAAAGATGCCTCTGAAAACAGCCGTAGTTTCGGTGTTTATTTCTTTTTATTGTTCGATCTCCTTTCTTTTTTCCCTCTCCCTTTTATCCTGAAATGTCAAGCCAAGAAATTGTTCCATTACTTGTAAAGACGAAGAAGAAGAAGAAGACAACTAAAAAGAAGGGAAAAAAAAACAAAGTCGACGACGGCGACGACAATGAAGGAGGCAAAGAAGAAAGAGGTGGAAACGTTAGGATGTAACTGAGGGCGGAGGGGGGGGATGGGGGGGGGGGGTGCGCAAGGAGTAGAAGGAGACAGGAGAAGAAGAGGGGGTGAGGAGCGAGGATGAGATGGAGAAGAGGAAGGAAGAAGATGACGTCGAAGAAAAAGACTTGGAAGAGGGGAAAGAGGAGGAAGAGAACAAGGCAGTCTTTGCATTCTACAGCGCGTGGGTCGCAATCCATTCCAGGCATTGACAAGGAATGAAGAAGAACAAGGAGAAAGTTTATACAATCGAGTTTCTGATCCAGCTTCCTTCCCTTTAAAATCCAATCCATCTTCTGTACAAACAAGATGAATGCTGCAAGAAAAAATGTTCTTATTTTGTGTAACTGTTCTTTCCCTTGCAGCACACATACTGGCCTTTCTTATCGTACCACAACTTCTGTTTAGCTGATCGGTTAGTGGCTGGGTGAAGCGTTACGCTTGAGATTTTCAGAGGTATGGGACGTGAACACTTGCTCATGTGCACATTTTCAAAAGAAGTGTTAGTGAGTCTGCCAAACAGCAGGGACAAACAAGTTACAAGACAAAATACGACGCGCTTCGACCTCTTTGGTCTTCTTCAGGTAAGATGAACAACATTCAGGACAAACAAAACGAAGAACGAGCAATCACGTAGTGGCACTAAAGGTGGCAGCAACGTGTGTGTGTGTGTGTGTGTGTGTGTGTGTGTGTGTGTGTGTGTGTGTGTGTGTGTGTGTGTGTGTGTGTGTGTGTGTGTGTGTGTGTGCGTGCGTGCGTGCGTGCGTGCGTGCGTGTGTGTGTGTGTGTGTGTGTGTGTGTGTGTGTGTGTGCGTGCGTGTATGTGTGTATGCGTGTGTGTGTGTATGTGTGTGTGTGTGTGTGTGTGTGTGTGTGTATGTGTGTGTGTGTGTGTGTGTGTGTGTGTGTGTGTGTGTGTGTGTGTGTGTGCGTGCGTGCGTGCGTGCGTGCGTGTGTGTGTGTGTGTGTGTGTGTGTATGTGTATGCGCGCGCGCGCGCGCGCGCGCGCGCGCGCGCGCGCGTGTGTGTGTGTGTGTGTGTGTGTGTGTGTGTGTGTGTGTGTGTGTGTGTGTGTGTGTGTGTGTGTGTAAAACAACATCAACAACACACACACAGAAACGAGAGCAGTGAAGCAATGAAGAAGAGTAAAACGAGATTTTAAGAACAAGTCAGAAGCGAACAGTGCGCGCGTTCAGGAAAACGCCCATAAGAGCACTCGTCATTCCTCAGAAAATGACCGGAAGAACAGTCTTGGCTTCCTTGAGATTAAATTGTAATAGGCTATTTTGAAATGCCATTGCAGTCAAGCTGCAAACTTCTTTTCTTAAAACTTAGAGCGAGGACAGATCATAAAAGAAATAAGAAATACGAAAACGCTTGAGCACCAGATCGCACGTGCACACACAGAGAGAGAGAGAGAGAGAGAGAGAGAGAGAGAGAGAGAGAGAGAGAGAGAGAGAGAGAGAGAGAGAGAGAGAGATCTACAATTCCACCATGAGTATGCTTGGTCGTGCAATTCAAAGAAATTGAATCATTATAACAGTGCTAGCTCGTCTTCTTACCCCGATCTACGAGCAGGATGGTGGTTGGAGATGAAGAGGGAGCGGAGAGCCAGTGGAACTGGGGCTAGAGCAGAGAAAGGGGAAAGCGGAATGGGAATATTGTCTGGACTGAAGCTGGCTGCCTCGTCACTTCTGTGGTGCCTGTTCTGATCCTACATATGCAGGATACAAAAAAAGGTGGTGGTAGGGGGTTAGTGGGGTGGGGGGTGGGGGGGCTGCTTGTGTGAATGTAATGTGTATGTGCATATAATTGTGCTTGTGTGTGTGCGTGTGTGTGTGTGTGTGTGTGTGTGTGTGTGTGTGTGTGTGTGTGTGTGTGTGTGTGTGTGTGTGTGTGTGTGTGTGTATCTGCTTGTGAGTATAAGCCTATGAGTGTGCTTGTGTGTGTATGTGTATGGGGTTTTTCAAATGATTATGTGGTGTGTGTGTGTGTGTGTGTGTGTGTGTGTGTGTGTGTGTGTGTGTGTGTGTGTGTGTGTGTGTGTGTGTGTGTGTGTGTGTGTGTGTGTGTGTGTGTGTGTGTGTGTGTGTGTGTGTGTGTGTGTGTGTGTGTGTGTGCGTGCGTGCGTGCGTGCGTGTATTGGAGGGCGGGGGTGTTGGACTGTGCATGTAAATTATATAAGTGGCTACTTGATTGTGATGATTCTTGTATTACGTATGTTTTTCTTGTGACACTGTTCATTATGCACCCATTTCAATTTCTCATCTTTTGAGATAATAAAGTATTCACATCATATCGTCATACCTCTTACTACTTAAGCCCCCTACAGGGGGTGATAATCGTTTTAGTTGCAAAGCAGTCATAAGTGACCATCCGCCTCTGGAGGGTGTCACGACATCCTCCCAAAGACAGATCTCATGGACGTAGCAGTGCTATCACCTTTGACATGGATTGCTCACAGACACAGATATGGAGCCAAAATGAGAGCCCAGTGTGTTCATGTCAACAGGGCCACATCATATTCAGCTGTTTTGTGTGATGATGAATAAGGATGAAGATGATGTTGTGGAGCTCCAGTTTTAGACAAGCCTGTACTCTCTGATTCTTTTTCGTAGCACACCCTTGTGTCGAACACGCATGAAACGTACTTCCAATGTTGGCCAGGAAATTTGAACAACACACAGTTCGAAAAACGTCCATCAAGTGGATAGAATTCGACTGTGCGGTGCAAGTCTTGCCATGTGGGCCTATAACACAGGCAGTAAGAGCTGGCAGGGGAAGGCTGAATCATAGGTCGTTCCAGTTCGTTTCCATTGTCTTGAATGTGGTTTAGCTTGCCAGAAGAAGACCTAAGAGGTCGAAACACGTCGTGGTTTGTCTTGTCATTTATTTGTCCTTTTTTTTCTGGCGGACTCAAGTATTCTTCAAACCCGTTTAAAGATCTACTCCGAGGTGGAGGGGTGAGGGTTAATGAACAGATCACCACCGTGATCAGCAAGCCTGTAGGGAAAGATCTCATCTTCTCTGTGATACTTGATGCCAAGATTTCTTATGAAGCGTGTATGTGGCTGCGTTTGTAAACGTCTTCATTTATGATCGTGGTAATCAGTCAGTGCCAAGTAAAATATCACATGTGATCGAATTCTTACACTCACTTGAATATAAGTCGCCTTTTCCATCCTCCTGTCACATGTTCTGTGAGCTCACGCATACATAGCGTTTGCGTGACATGGGTTTCACGTTCAAAATAAGTGGGTTTGTGTGTGTGTGTGTGTGTGTGTGTGTGTGTGTGTGTGTGTGTGTGTGTGTGTGTGTGTGTGTGTGTGTGTGTGTGTTTTGTTTTGTGTTAGTGTTCCCTATGGTTTTTTTTTATTTGAGAAGATATGTGTCCAATAATTTCTGATCCTGTGGCACTCGCCAACTCAGACACCTGGGAAATGACAGCTGAGGCTTTACTCACAGCTTTTTACGAGAGAGAGAGAGAGAGAGAGAGAGAGAGAGAGAGAGAATGTGGATAGGGAGTGGACGAACTGATACATTTGACACGACGTCCTCGGGGCAGAAAAGCTATTGCTGTTGTTGTTTTGATCTCACTGCTTCCCCGCTGTTTTTGTTGCTGCTGCTGCTGCTGCTGCCACCAACTTCGCTGGATATTCTTGTTTGTTTGTTTTTTGTTTGTTTGTTTGTTTGTTTTTTTGGGTGGGGGTTTTTTGGTTTTTTGTTTGGTTGGTTGGTGTTGTTGTTGTTTTGTTTCGGTTTGGTTTGGTTTTGATTTTGGTTTGTTTTGCTTCTTTGTTTTTGTTGTTGTTGTTATTGTACTGTTTGAATAATTCCTTCGTTTCTAATATGGCTAAATACAAAACGCCAAACACTACATCACAGGTTTCAAATATACGCTTTTAAAAGCCTTATGATTACAAAATGAAAAAACACGTCAAATATACGCCTTTAAAAAATCAAAATCACACAGAATTATATGCTGTTTGTTTTAGAGACCCCATGCGCGCTTGATAGGGCAGTCTGTAAATTGCTTAGCTGGATACTACAATTGTAGGTCAGATCATTAATATGTCAGTTGAAAGCCTGTAAATATAATAACACAATTTTTTTATCTGACGTTATACAGCTTTCAAGCATGTGCACATGTCTGGTTCCTGGTGCATGTAGGGGATACATGATGCTCGTTGGAGCCCATAATTCCGAAATGGAAGAGCTACTTCTGTTATCTCTCTTCTGACAAGACCTTGGGCACAAGCCACAGCCAACAGACAGCATTGTTTCCGATCTGCACCCACTGGGAATCTGAAAGCTATAAGGGAGGGGAGAGAGAGAGAGAGAGAGAGAGAGAGAGAGAGAGAGACAGACAGACAGACAGACAGACAGACAGACAGAGAGGCCAGGGGAGAAGTGGTGATGAGGTGAGGATGGAGGCACAGACGGAAGTAAAGTGCTATTACAGACCGGCAGCCCCGTGGCGGGAGAGAGGCCATCTTTGTATTTGCTTTGATGCTCAGCTTTTCTATGGTGCTTACCGCTGTCTGGGGACACCGTTTCATGAGGGTTCGTGCGGGCTGACTCGGGTAAAAAAAACCCTTCCTAAAGGACTGTTGTTAATGTCGTTTGTAGAGTTGTTGAAGGTTCACAAAGCGTCGTAAACAGTTGTGAGAAACCTCTGGAATGGCAAATCAGTTTCATTCAGAGTAAAGGATCCACACTGTTTTGCTGTTTTCAATGCCCTCTACAAATAATGAAAGAGAGGGAAGGGGCACATGAAAACAAGGTGATATAAACGTATGGATGCATGTTAAACATATTTAACAGATCCTGATGCAGCTTTCTAGTAAATTCTGATCATAACAATATCTGAAAGTCAAAGAGCATGGGTTGTGGTATTCATCGATTTCATCTCAACATACAGTTTCATTTACCGCACATTTCCCGCTCACATCTCAAAATAACCCGCCTTTAGGCGTGTCCACGTATTCAAGGTGTCATACAGTATAAATAACAATTGACAGGAAAATAAAGATCAAAATGAAATGCAGCCTTTTCTTCATGAGAGTTTGCTTTCTAACAGATTTGTATTTATGGAAATGGAAAATGGCTACCTTGATGCTGTGATTGAAAACGATCTTATACGTATAAATTTCGCCAGCGAACTCTGGAATCTCTCGGTCAGAAGCAAAGGACAGTGACAAATGTTGACTGTGTCTTCCAACAACAGCTAAAGACAGTGAGAAATGTTGGCTGTGTCTTCCAACAACAGCTCAAGACAGTGAGAAATGTTGGCTGTGTCTTCCAACAACAGCTCAAGTCAGTGAGAAATGTTGGCTGTGTCTTCCAACAACAGCTAAAGACAGTGCGAAATGTTGGCTGTGTCTTCCAACAACAGCTCAAGTCAGTGAGAAATGTTGGCTGTGTCTTCCAACAACAGCTCAAGACAGTGAGAAATGTTGGCTGTGTCTTCCAACAACAGCTCAAGTCAGTGAGAAATGTTGGCTGTGTCTTCCAACAACAGCTAAAGACAGTGCGAAATGTTGGCTGTGTCTTCCAACAACAGCTCAAGTCAGTGAGAAAAATGTTGGCTGTGTCTTCCAACAACAGCTCAAGACAGTGAGAAATGTTTATTCTGTCTTCCAACAACAGCTGAAGACAGTGAGAAATGTTTGCTGTGTCTTCCAACAACAGTTCAAGACAGTGAGAAATGTTTATTTTGTCTTCCAACAACAGCTAAAGCAGACTTAAAATTGAAGAAACGAGTCAGTTGGACGCACGGAACTGACACGCGACATGGACGCAGATGACAGACATTTGAAAGGTAAATATATTACATTACAAACAACAACAAAACTCACAAGATGACTGTACTAGCCAGAATTTTCTTCCTTTGTCAGATTGCTTCTACTTCCAGGCAACAAATGTTTGATAACTGGTATATTCTGGACTTAAAATGGAAAACCTCATAGAAAAACATTTGAACACGTGGTAGGAGATGTGCCTGTTACTTCTTTCACACCTCATTCTCCTCGCCAGATGTTCGCTACGATGTACTGCATGAAAGAAACTGTCTCCCTCAGGTTCTTCCGAGTGCTGTACAGTTTGGCCTCCAGGGTCTGTGGTCTTAGACCAGACCTAGTAGATGCACTAGCATGTTGTGAGCAGCTCGAAGGAGGTGTTCTGCTACCGTAGGTCCATGATGACAGCGACACGCACCCGACTGTCCATTGCCAAGCTTTGTATGCAGATGATGCCATGGTTTGATTGTATCCAGTTCTCAAAGGAAGATCTTCACCCGCTCATCTCAGTACAGCAGATGGAATCTGTCGTTTGGTCTGTGCTGGGGATGTTGAAGCTATCATTTCCTGTTCTGATAGACGTTGATGACTGTTTTTTGAATTCATTTTAGGACGTAAGTCTGTTACTTTTTGGCATCTCATTGGCTCTAATGCTACTGTGCAGTGGTACCCACTGAAGTACCATTTCCTGCTCTGTGAAACTCAGAGCACAAAGTATAGTGAAAATGGGATTGAACTCAGCGTTTTTGAGAGACTGATAGCTGAGACAGCAGCGAGAGCGTTAGATATAACAATAACTCGATCTTTTGTTCTGGCCTGATTTGGGGAAACTTTTTATACATTCGTGGAGGGGGGGGGGGGGGGGGGGGGTCTTCTGTTTCTACTCTAATACTGCTGGGATGCTTGCCCGTGGAATAGCAAGCTCTATATTGCTATTCGTACACCGTCTAAAGATTCCGACCACACCAGCCTGTGCAGCATCAGCCTGTGAACTATCTGTGAAGACGTGCGTCCAATTTTCTTGGGTGGACTGGTCGAAGATGTGCTTCACAGCCAAGATCCTTCGATGCACGTCTGAGTGCTTTTTGTGTCAACACCCAAAGTGCTAGTGATGACGGATGGGAACTGGTCCCTCGTCCATGATGTGGTACCGGCGATTACTGGAACAGGCGTTGCTTCTTGTTCCATCTTGATGGGTAGCACTCTCCTGAGCTGCCTCTTTTCAGCAACCTTTCGGCGGATCTCTCCTTTAATGAGGGTTATGTCATACGTGAAAATATTACTTACGTCACTTTGACACTCTCAATGAATGAAAATTGAATATGAACAATTGCCGAAGAGTGAAAATTCAATGAGGAGATCTATGTCAAAATGTTCTGTGAAAAATGGTCAGAAAGACGACTTTTACTAATGCCTACCCCTTTTTTTTCTGTTTGGAATTTGTCGATGAGTGGATTTTGAATGTTAGAAAGCTGTCCACGATGACCGTTAGAACGTCCACCATTTTGGTGCATGTCCTGCATGTCTTGCTTCCGTCTTTGGTAGCCATTTTCTCAACTATAGTCACTATGCTTTTCAGTCTTTTGTCCACGTTGTGATTCTAGTATTAAGCTCCCGCCTCCTCACACCTACTATCGTGTTGTAAAGTGTTAACTCGCATCAATCTTTCTTTACACTTTCAGTCTCTTGATTTGTAGCAATGAATACACACTGACCAGCAACAATAACGTGACATTCTGTCGTTCTGGTTTTCTTTCAGCAGTAAAAATGCATGCAAGATATCACACTGTCTTGCTGAACAGCAAACATTTACAGTAGCACTTCAGCCATGTTCGTTAACGGTTAGGTTCAACTTAGGTCCCTTGTATTCAAACTCGTGAGAAACAGTTTAGGTCTTCAATCTAGCCAGAGCGAGCGTGGGGTATGTCTGATTTTTTCTTCCAACGAATTCCTTTCTCTTCAGTTTTTGCAGAATCCTGGGTTCAGATGATGGGAAAAAACTCCATGTTTTGTATATGGAGGCGACAGGATCGTGAAGCAGAGGTCAAACAAAACAGTTCGACCACAGCTCTTCTTCAGGGGAAAATTGCTACGCTCAGGACCCTCCCCCCCCCCCCCCCCCCCCCCCCCCCCCTTCTCCACCCACCCCTATCCACCAAGAAGGTTATCGTTTAATCATGGACTGTTGCTTGACTTTTTCAAGCAGATGTTGTTGTTTTTTTACAGTATGTATTTGTGACGCATTCGATTAGCAGTCGAGAAATAGTATGGGGTTTTGTTTTCTCTTCTCTATCTCCCGTACATCCAGACTGGTTGTAGGAGTGCAAGTCTTTTGGTGCAGCATACGTAAAAGAACCTATGGCACACAGAAGTTGAACCAGGTAATGCTTTGATATGGAGAGATAGAACTGCCCTTACTGGGGACTGCACTCCGACTTTTCCAGACAGTGTTGTTGTTGTTTTTTTATTCCATGACAGATGAGATATATTTGGTCTTGCTTTACCGTTTGGAAAGGTATCATTTTTATGTACATAAATGTAAATTTGATGATCAGATACCTGAATATTCACAATTTCAGTATTGTTTAAAACACTGCCATAAAATCGAAAAATATGTGGCTTGTTTTGACATGTCATGGAATCAGTTTGATTGTGATTGGTTGTTATAACAACGCTTGTTTCAAAGTTGATAGTTAAAACAAAAACGTGAGGCTAACGACTGACAGGCGCACACTGTACAGCAGATTTTAATCTGATCTTCCTTCTTTGCCTCTTTCTATTCTTTCCTTCTTCTCCCTCTTTTTGTTTGTTTGTTTGTTTCCAAGGATGGTTTATATGATATATACATATACATATATCATATATATATATATATATATATATATATATATATATACTCCTCACATATTGATGGGGTTGTTTATATCCTTACTTTGTTATTGACACAGATGTCTGTGTCTTTCTTTTCAGTTGAAGTGAAGTTTTATATTGACATGTGTGCACTTTCTTTTATGCTGTTTGTCATTTGTTTGACTTTTTTTAAGTTTCAAAAAATCCCAGGCACTGTTTGTATATGACCACTTCGGTATGATGAGCACATAAACAGTGAGACA
>JADBJO010001268.1:132500-140000 GCA_016801955.1 Conus betulinus
TTACCGAGGCATCTCATTGCTAAATGTAAGTGGCAAAATTATACACCTCTATTCTGAACAAACGTCTTACAGAGTGGGTGGAAGAAAATAATGTAATCAGTGAGTCACAGGCAGGATTCAGGAATGGTTATAGCACAGTTGACCACATATTTACTTTAGTATCACTTGTACAGAAACAGTTATGCTCTGGGAAAAAGCTCTATGCAGCATTTATCGACTTTAAAAAAGCCTTCGATCTAGTGAATAGAAATAAATTGTGGTTAATACTGTATAAAAATGGTGTGCAAGGTAAAATGCATCATGCAATTAAAAGTATGTACCAAGTCGTTAAAGCTAGAGTTCGGGCAAACAGTTATTTTACTGAAGCCTTTACGTGTCCCCGTGGTTTGAAACAAGGTGACAACTGTAGTCCTATCTTATTTTCGCTTTTAATAAATGAACTTGCAAATGACGTTGCATTATCTGGGAAAACATGGAATAAGCTTATCCCCCGATATTCTTCACATTCTTATTATGCTTTTTGCCGATGATGTTGTTCTCCTTTCACATACTGTAATTGGTCTCCAAAAACAGCTAGATATATTAACTAACACTGCCAATAAACTAGGACTGATCATGAATGAGGAAAAATCTAAAATTATAATATTTTCGTAAAGAGGGCATGTTGCCTCACGAGAAAAATGGTTTCACAATGGTATACAATTGCAAGTTGTGAATGAGTATATAAATACTTAGGTGTCATTCTTTCTACTGGTTTAACTTTTTCGTATTCTTTGGACGACAAAGCGCTCAAAGCTAAAAAATGTGTTTTTAGTATTTTAAAATTTTTGTGGTCTCTAGGCAAAAACAATCCAAAAATTTTCTTCAAAATTTTTGATAGCCAGATCCAGCCAATTTTAACATATGACGCTGAAGTTTGGGGTTTAACTGCAAACCATACTATAATTGAAAGAGGACACCTTTTAGCTATTAAACGTCTTCTAAAAATATAAGTGTTCACACACCAAGTGCACTTATATTCCGAATCTGCCAGGTACCCGTTATATATTCAGACATGTATAAAATGTGTAAAATATTGGCTGAAATCGACCCGTATGGAAGATAGGCGTATCCCAAGAAAATCCTATAAAATGTTATGTAGTCTGCATTATAATGGCAAAAAGAACTGGGTAAGTAATATATGTTTGACATTATATAAATACGGTTTCGGATATGTGTGGGAAAATCAAGGGGTGGAAAATGTTAAATGTTTTGTACATGCCTTCAAACAAAGACTTGTTGACTGTTATGTACAAGACGTAGATGCTGCTATTAACTCAAAAGAAAGATTTCAGTTCTACTCTTCTTTTCGACAACTCTATGATATTCCAGAATATTTGTTTAGAATAAAAAATCCATCTCTTAGAAAATACTTGACAAGAATTAGACTTGGAGTTTCACAACTGAGAATTCATAAGTCTAGATTCTCAATGACAAGAAATAAATAATGATTGTCCATTTTGTCCTGGTATTGAAGAATCTGAATTGCATTTTATACTAGTGTGTAATGAATACAGTTCTTTACGGAAAACCTTTATCCCAGCCAAATACCATAGTCATCCAAATGCCTTTAAACTGACTTTATTACTTTCAGATGTCAGAATATGTAAACCTCTTGCTGTGTATTTATCTAAAGCCTTTAATATTAGAAACCACTTCTTGTACGATGTTTGATGTTTGATACATGTGACGATATACTTTTGCTTTTCCCATTTTATTTTAGTACTATCATAATTCCCCCCCTCCCATTCCTAATTTTCATACCCCTGATGACATGGGCAGATTGGCCTATCATTAAAGTTCGTTCGTTCGTTCGTTCGTTCGTTCGTTCTCTCTCTCTCTCTCTCTCTTTTTATTTAACTGTCTGGTGTTTACTGTCCCCATCAAAGACGAATACATAATCACTCGCTCACATATATAGATATGAAAATGATTTCAAAATGTCTCGAATTTGGACAAGGAAATGCTCTGACTTCGATTCAAAGTGACAAGAATAAACTGCCCATCTTGCTGTGCGCGTGTCTGTGTCTGGAATGCTAATATCAGAGACAGAAAGGCCTGAAAACAGGAAAGCAGAGATCACAATAATCATCGTCATTTTACAAAATGTATCGAATATCGTAACCTATAACACGTACACAAAAGAGATAGAGATGAACAGCAAAGACAAAGTTTGGCCAACCCTATCTCTGTTTCAGTTTCTCACCGTTCTAAAATCCACTTCATTACTAATACAAAACAGGATAAATGCTACTCATGATAAGAAAGGGTATATGTTCTCATAATATACCGAAAATGAAACAGCTTGCAGTGTTACTGGAAAAGGTAAAAACGGTTACAAGAGAGCAGGAAAAGCTTTGTATGCATGACAAAGTATAAAGCAATGCGGATTTTATGAGCAAAACAAACAAGGCAAGTAACGTCTCGACAACTATGTCATCTTCAGATGTTACAAAACAGTAAACAACATGCGCAAAGCCGAGTACCCTTGATGCCAGTCAGTATGAGCATGAAAATGTAGACCTGTGTTTCCTGTGCACCCATCAAGTACTATTTTGCTGAACTGTGAGTGAGCAGTTGGGTAAAGAGTTAGACCTGAACGTTTTATTGGAGCCTTGGGAAGTGAACAGACTTGAACGTTTTATTGGAGCCCTGGGAAGTGGACATTCTCAATTTTGCACGAGAACAAAAGGATAGGGCAAAACGTGGCGTGTCTTAGAGAAGCCATATGTGGTGAGATGGACCGGGCAGATATACTGTCTTCTTCGAATTCAAAGAAATGTAATGATGAAAATAGTTGTACTAGGTACTAGTAATTGTATGTAATATTGTAAATGCATTCACATGTTTAGATTTCCCTTACTTGTGTCGTCTTCCCTTATTTTACTCTATTTGTTGAAGGCAAAATGAACCTGCTTGTGGAGTATGGTCATGGCACTGGGTGATGATGATGATGATGATGATTTTATTATTGATATCAAAATTAGTAGTAGTAGTGTTGTTGTTGTTGTTGTTGTTGTAATAGTATTAGTATTATCATTATTATTATTATTAGTATTAGTATTATAAGTAGTGCTAGAAGCGTCATTATTATCTGCCAGGAAAGGTATCTAAATCCAGCACAAAATTTCATGAAGCTGTGTGACCCCAGGCCTCCGACACAAAGACACACACCTAGAAAAACTGAGCATCCAAGCAAATAAAGAGGTGGCCTGTCTGCTCCCAAAGGTCGGCCTGTCCATGACAGCACTTTAATCCTGTCTCTGCCTCGGCCACCCTCCCGCACCGCCCCTTCCCTGTCCCCCCCCCCCCCCCCCCCCCCCTCTCTCTCTCTCTCTCTCTCTCTCATAGCTTTCACAATCTCTGTCGATGGAGACCGGAGCCACAGCTGTCTGTTCGCTATGTCTTGTGCCTGGGGGTACTTGTCAGTAGAAATATAAAAGGGGTTGCTTTTCACTTTTAGGTTTAAGGAGATCAGAGAATACCGTATACAGCCTACTGTCACGACAGACATCACATATGTGCTCGCATGCTTTGAGAGCATAGAATGTGATACAGAAGAGGCTAGACGATTATGTTTCAAAAGGCCTACGAGTGATCGAGTTTGTGGATTTGAGCTGTAATGGGGATGTCCGGCTGGACAGTTCAAATAGTGTCATTATCAGCAGTCTAAGATACCAGTAGATCAGGATACAGTGTCTGGATAATGTGCTCAAAGTACGCCATCAACCTGCTTTATCAACCAGATGCAATTACAACACGGTTTACTGTATGTTATCAGAGACAAGTTCTTTAAAGCAAAATACCCCCCACCCCCCCCCCCCCCCCCCCCCCCCCCCCCCCCCCCCCCCCCCCCCAAACAAGCGGTACAAAACAGCAGCAACAATAGCACCATGCACTAAATGAACTTCTACAGATTAAAGCAGCCATGTACATGGCTGCGTGTCCACAATATCAGTTCATCTAAACCCCACCCCCCCCCCACCCCCTCACCCCCCTCTCATTTTCCCTCCATTGCTTTCTGTCTCCTCTCTGTCGTCACTTCCTGTGAAGACACACAGGTCTCAGCACTGCTCTCCATGCACCATGGTCAGATACTGGCTGGACACGGATTCCCTGATATCAGGAGAAAATGTTTCCGACAAAGAGTTCCATCTGGCCTAACTGGACATCGGTGAATAGAGTGCATGATTTAGGTCATGCAAGACGCATGAGATCAGAATTGAAGAAGTTATATAGAAAAAAGAATATCGTTGAAACTTAAGAAGGAAACATGTGCACACAAACGAAACAAACGCATAATTGTATGGTGGAGTTAGCCACCACTTTAGTATCAATATCTGATGAAATACACAACTCATTTGGTAAACAATAATCCTAGAAAACTATAAAAAAATAAAAATATAAAATAAAATAAAAAATAAATAAATAAATAAATAAAGAAATAAGAAAAAAAGAAAAGAAATGAGACACGAGAAAAGAAAACGGAAAAGGAAGAAACAACTGTTTTTTAAGGTAATTTGATCTCTCTGTGTCGGTCTCTCTCTCTGTCTCTCTCTCTCTCTCTCTCTCTCTCTCTCTCTCTCTCTCTCTCTCTCTCTCTCTCTCTCTCTCTCTCTCTCTCTCTCGCCCTCTCTCTCTCTCTCTCTCTGTCACCCTTTTACCTACCCAACTACTCATACACACACACACACACGCGCGCGCGCGCGCGCGCACGCGCACGCGCATGCACACGCACACATGTATGTTGTATGTATGTATGTATATACCTATGTATGAATGTATGTTTGTGTATGTGTGTGCATGCCATTGTATACATTCTCTTTGTCTCTGTCTCCGTCTCTATTGCTGTCTCTGTGTGTCTGTCCGTTCTCTCCCTCTCTCTCTCTCTCTCTCTCTCTCTCTCTCTCTCTCTCTCTCTCTCTCTCTCTGTGTCCTCTCTTCTCTCTGTCTCTCTCTGTCTCTGTCTCTGTCTCTCTCTCTCTCTCTCTCAGTGTGTGTGTGTGTGTGTGTGTGTGTCTTTGTGTGTGAGTGTGTGTGTGTGTGTGTGTGTGTGTGTGTGTGTGTGTGTGTGTGTGTGTGTGTGTGGATACATTCTACTGGCATGGACGCTTGAAAAGGTCATAAACATTCTGTAATACAACATACTTTCTGAATATCCTTCATTGCATTTCAGTGAGTAGCGTGAAGAAGGTAGGAGATATCTGACCCACGCGCGCTTCCAACCTTGATTATTTGGTTTTCTTAGAATTCAGTTTGCAGACAAACGTTTGACCAGCTCGTGAACGTTCTATTGTCATATTAAGTCTGAGACTGGTTATACCTCCTCTACCTCGCTGTGCATGAGTGGTGACAGAGAACTTAGCAGATCCGTGACTGTTGAAGCATTGGTCAATGCACGCCCCACGACCTTCTGCCATAACACTTTCATGAATAATGGGACATACTGGCCAACACATGTAGGAGAAGATAGAGACTGGTCAGACCAAAAATATGAGACACAATGGTGGACACATCAGAAAAAGACAGAGACTGGTCACCTAAGAAATGAGAAACAATGGTCCACACAAACAAGGGAAGACACGGACTAGTCCCTAAGATAAAACCCAATGCGCAGACATGGGCAACAATTGCCTTGTGAAGTGAAGTTGGTGCGATGCTAGTAAATGGAGGGAGTAATATACTCTCACAAATCTCCACTGTGAAAGTGAAAACTGGGTGCTTTCAGATTGT
The DNA here is from genome assembly GCA_016801955.1 of Conus betulinus. Lineage (NCBI taxonomy): Eukaryota > Metazoa > Mollusca > Gastropoda > Neogastropoda > Conidae > Conus > Conus betulinus. The sequence continues at coordinate 138,273 of JADBJO010001268.1, forward strand.
TCGAATAGACATGAAAGTTTGTGTTTTAGTCACTGGTGTGATGGTATGGTGGTAAAGGTGCGCGCGCGCGTGCGTGCGCGCGCGCGTGTGTGTGTGTGTGTGTGTGTGTGTGTGTGTGTGTGTGTGTGTGTGTGTGTGTGTGTGTGTGCACGCGCACGCGCGTGTGTGTGTGCGCGCGTGCGTGTGTGTGCGTGTGCAGCGTGTGTGTGTGTGTGTGTGTGTGTGTGTGTGTGTGTGTGTGTGTGTGTGTGTGTGTGTGTGTGTGTGTGTGTGAGAGAGAGAGAGAGAGAGAGAGAGAGAGAGAGAGAGAGAGATGAAAAACCAACATCAGCAGTCAGCAAGCAAACAAGCAATGAGCAAGGGAACAAAGAACAAGAGTGAAACAGGATTCTAATTACACTCACACGGAAATACCTAAACAGCACTTGTCACTTCTCAGAAAACGACCAGCAGAACTGTCGTGGCTTGCCTGAGGTGAAGTTATAATTGCCTGTTATAGAAAGGTCACGGCAGTCACACTGCAAACTGATTTTCTGAGCAAACTGAGCAAAAGGACATGAGAGAGAGAGAGAGAGAGAGAGAGAGAGAGAGAGAGAGAGAGAGAGAGAGACAGACAGACAGACAGAGAGACAGAGACAGACAGACAGAGAGAGTTCCACCATGATCATTGTTGGTAGCACAATTCGAAGAAATGGAAACGATATAACATTGCCAGAGAAGCTTTTTATCCCATCTGAAATTTGGAAGGCAGTGGGAGATGAGAGGAAGCAGAGAGATGGAGGGGTTGGGATGGTAGCAGCAGCGACAGTGGAATCAACAGGAATATTGCAGGTGGACTGAAGTTAGCACAGAGAAGGGAGAGGGTATTTTCAACAAGAGACAGAAGAACCTAAAGCGGCTGATGGACTCAGCTCTTGTTCAAGATCCCTACATTGACAGCAGCAGCTCATCGTCATCACCTTGGGCAAAGGGTGACCAGGCAGCTTACATGTTTGGTGTTCAAGATAAAGCAGATTATAGGCAGGGACACGCCATCATCAGAGACACAGGAGTTTTTAAAGTTTTTTTTGTTTGTTTGTTTTTGTTTGTTTGTTTTTAGTTTGTTTCTTTGTTTTTTTGTGTCATCTTTGTTTTCTTTATGTTCACGTACGTATAAAGATGCCTGATCAGCCGGATCTTGCCAATTGTATTGTAGTTACAGTAGGGCTATTACCTCAGATGAACGGCCCTCCTGACTGTTACCTCTCTCTTCACGCCAATACGCACATCTCTACACATTGATCATTCACCTTCTCTTGCCAATACCGACGTCTTTGACAAGAATCCATTGCAGGCATTGATGTGGAGACAAAATCAAACTGCGGTTGTCATATAAACAGAGCCACAAAATAGTGAAGTTTTTTTTTGTACGATGATACACGAGCATGAACATTATGCTATGGAACCCCATTCTAGACAAGGCTGTGCTCTAGGTTAATTTCACGACACACACTCCATCACCTACGAGGCCCGAGGGGTACCTGACAATTAACCAGTGCCAGGTAATATGTGAAAATATATTGAATTCTTACACTGTTCTGAATATAAGAAGAAGCATCTTCAGATCTGCTGTTACATTGTCATGAGAACCCATGCCTGTGCGGTGCTTGTGGCATATCAGACATAACACTCCAGGGAGGACGTTTTGGGCTCTCAACGGTTTTTTTTTTTTTGTAGATCTGAAGATTT
>JADBJO010001268.1:147500-205000 GCA_016801955.1 Conus betulinus
GCCTCTGCAGTTTCCTCTTGAGGTCACTGCATCGCTGATGGAAAGTTTCCTCCTCTGAAGATCCTGTGTATACGCAGGCACTGACCATAGGGGATTCCTCTTGTACAGTGGCGAGGATGGCAGGAATGGAACGGCAGGTACATGTTTGCATCTGCGGGCGTTACATACAGTCTGTGGTGATCTGTCCATGTTTTATGCTCATGTTCACATCAAGGTGAGGCACATTGGTTCTCCCATAATGACTCGTGAATTTGATGGTATCATGTTGAGCATTCAGCCAGCATAGGAATTGTTGTAGGTTCTCATTCACGTGTTCCCAGAGCATCAGAATGTCGTCTATGAATCTGCGCCGACAGTGTTTCTTAAACACCAGGGAGATTTGGACAGGAGACGCCTCTCAAGATGTCCCATGAAAATATTGGCGTGCCCATTGCAGTGCCATGGATTTGTCTGAACATCTCTCCGTCGAATTCAAAGTAGTTGTTTTGTAAAATATGTTCTACTATCAATGTTTTGGTCATCAACCTTTTTCTTTCTAATATTATCAGATTTTCGTCCAATCAGTTTCTTATTCCACTGCTTGTGCCAGCTCAAACAGTGTTTCGTCACATTCACTCATTGAGAGGTGGGAAATAACAACAGAAAGGGGGTGGGTGGGTGCGGGAGCTGTAGAAGGGGAAATGAAGGTGGTTAAATGAACTGCTATGATGAAACACGTTGCCCTTGGGGCAGACAAGCCATGTCTGTAGCTGCTTTGATCTTCTGGGGCCGCAGACTTAATTGCTGTTGTCATTGCTGCTGTTGCTGCTGCTGTTTTGCCGCTTTTGGGGGGTGGAGGGTGCAGGTGGGGCTGGGAGTGGGGACTGAATCAGGGTAGGTGTGGGGCGTGGCGTCAGGGTGGGTGTGATACTTTCAAAAAAAAATCTGCTTTGTTCTGATATCATACAAAACACTAGAGTAGACATCATTTGCATCCAGAGGATAGATCATGTCAAAGGTATGTTTTGAACACACATTATCCTGACATCATCTCTTAATTTGTAATATCGTTTGGAAAGAACTCCTACACCGTTAGCAATGGAAGTGTGCACGTTCAACAGCTGAACGTCACGATCATAGGTCAAATCAAAGACCTCAGTGAGTTGCCGGCCTTTGAACATTGTTATATAACCCCTTTTTCTGCCGCTGGGATACCCCTTTCTAGCGTCAGTGCTTGTATGTGATGTCTCATGTGAGTGGAAGCTTTCCATGGCATTCATTGAACTTTACATTTGAAGAGCAGCCCCTTTAATCTTTCTCCTAAACAGACCCCTCTGGCACAGGCCACAGCCAAACAGACAGTGATTTTCACTGACAGAAACTGTGAAAGCTACGAGAGATGGCCTGGGACAGAGAGGGCCAGAGAAGGAGCGATGAGCGAGGGCGGTCGAGGTGCAGACGGGACTAATGTGCTATTATGGACAGGCTGCCCTTCAGGGAGAGAGACCAGCCATCTCTTTATTTTGCTTTGATGCTCAGCTTCTCTGTGTGTGTCTCGCTGTGTTAGAAGCCAGGGGTGACACAGCTTCATGCAGATTCCTGCAGGCTGGCTGGCTGGCAAGCAGTCTGTCTGAAGTAACAAAACCTTTCCTGGAAGACTGTTAGGAACAGTGTTTGTTGATTTGTTGAAGCACCACTTACCCTGCAAAAGATTCTTTTTGAAAAAAAAAAAAAACCCTGGAATAATAACAATAATAATAATAATAACATATGTTATGATGGTATTAATAGTAACTGTAACAATAATAATTATCATAATTATTACAGTATTGATAACAGAATAATACTAACAAAAATCATAATTATTGCCATATCAATAACAGAATCATCATCATCATCATCATCATCATCATCATCATCATGCTCAGTACGCATTACAAATGACAAAAGAGAGGGGATATGACATAAAGCAATGGTAATAAAAATGTACGAATGCGTACACTGTATAACATTCACCCAGCCGCAATCTATCCATACTTTCCTTTTAATCCTGATTATTACAATTCCTAAAAGTTGGAGAGCGCATCACTCTGTCTAAATCCATTTCACCACATGTAGGTTCTCCAGGAACTACCATGTGTCACCAGTCACTCTCTGACCAGCCCTTTCCTGTCCTGCCTAATAGCGAGTGTTCCTTTCCAGAGCTCTACGCAATTTCAGGTGTAACATCTCGCCACACTGCTCACTCGCAATCCATTTGCCTTTTTGTCCTTCTAGCGAATGAATGTTACATGTGTAATAAATTGCTTGTCTTTCAAATGTTTATCTTTAGGTTGATTTATTATCGTCATCATCATCATCATCATCATCATCATCATCATCATCATCATCATCATCATCATCACCACACCATCATCATTATTATTATCATTATTGTTGTTATTACGATTATTATTATTATTATGTTATTATTATATTATTATTATTATTATTATTATACTAGATTGTTCATTAAACAACTATATACGTATCAATAAGATGTCTGCTTAGCAATGTATGAAATGTCAGTCTATGATATATCTACCCGTCTGCAGTTTCTGATCTGCCACAAGTGGAGAGTGTTTTTTTTTTGTTTTGTTTTGTTTTGTTTGTTTGTTTTGTTGTTGTTGTTGTTGTGTTTGTTTTTTCATCTTCGCAGACTGTGAAGCCCACGCGATTAAGATAAATCGACATTTATTTTGCTAGTTTCTCAAATTTGTTCTGACAGATATAATTTTTTTTTTTTTTTTTTTTTTTTTTTTTATTTGGGGGGGGGGGGGGGGTTCGAGTGTGTGTTGATCTGAGATTTGCTCAGCTTAGATATGCAGATTTTTCTCTATACCTTAAAGGTAGCTTCATGAACCCATGGACATTTATTTGTAAACGGTGCTTGTTCAATTTAGACATTCAATTCTTATCATTTTAGGATAGTAACATATTCTGATGATGCGTTTTTCTGACCATTATTGGAATAGGTATATCTGGCCATTATTGAAATAAGATGGCCAAATATACCGAATGACTTATGCATCGATCCTGACCAAATGAATGATTTATTCTGGGGAAAAAAAAACACAAGTCTTGGATGACAACCTTTATATTTTTTTTTTCTGCACCTGCAAGAAGAGAGGGGTAGGTTGTTTGGGGCTTTAGAGATGGAATTCAAGTTTCTGTTGGTCCGTCTGAATCTTTGAGGGCATGTTTTTTTTTTTTTTTTTTTTTGTTTTTGTTGTTGTTTTTTTTTTTTTCTTCAGAAAATATTTCAGGGAGATAACTCCCTCGGGTGTGAGTTTGGAAGCTCCCTTCCTCACACTTACCAGGGAGTAATTTCAGAGGTGGAGGCAATTTCAGCACGTTACATCGTGTCTGTTGAAATAGCAAGGTTATTTGTATTATTATTTTAGCGAGCTCACATGGGCGTGTGTACAGAGAGAGAGAGAGAGAGAGAGAGAGAGAGAGAGAGAGAGAGAGAGACAGACAGACAGACAGACAGGCAGGCAGACAGACAGACAGACACGGACAGAGACAGAGAGAGAAGAGACAGACAGACACAGACAGACAGACAGAGACAGACAGAGAAAGAGAGACAGACAGAGGCAGAGAGAGAAGGAAGATGACAGATCCACTGATATATCTCGTTTTCGTGTTAAGAACGTTCAACTTTTGAACTTAGTAACAATGTAAGGTTGTTCACCCGGCATCGATATAGTTTCCCGTTCTACTGCAGGCTGTAACAGCAGACAATGACGAGACGTAGACTGGTCCAGCTGAAAGTTAAAGGGGGCCTAGGAAATGGAAACAGAATGAGAGATTGACAGAATAATAGGGCGGGGTGGAGAGAGAGAGAAAGACAGACAGACAGACAGACAGGCAATCTGGCTTAAGCCAATTAAGCATCCACAGAAAAGAACCTTTGCGCTCATAATGCATGGTGTGGTTAAATTGTATTGACATTCAATCACATCTTGACTCAGGCTGTGTAAACGAGTATGAGAGAGAGAGAGAGAGAGAGAGAGAGAGAGAGAGAGAGAGAGAGAGAGAGAGAGAGAGAGAGAGAGAGAGAGAGAGCCTTGAGGGGACAGAGACACAGAGGATATCGAGCAGATAATGGTAACTACCTCTAATAAGGCATCCCCAGCGACAGAACGTCAGACCATGCTGTATTCCATCACTGAAACACTGCGTGAACATTATCAATGTGCAGTGCATTACTTTATAAATGCTGAATGACAGAAATTACTGCAAAGGACTTTTAGCCTTTTCGTTGATATTTAGAAGTTCGTATGGCGTGTATGTGCGCTTGCTTTTCTATTTTTGTTTGTCTGTCTGTATAAGAGAGATACAGACTGAGAGACCAAAAAACAGGTAGAGTGGCAAGGGATGGAAAATCGTTGTATTCATCACAGCCCCCAACTTGGTAGGAACAGAAATGCATCTACGTCTCTCAAAATAGTTTCAAAAAAGGCAAGTTTTCAGCATCAGCGATGACCGCCTTATATTAAAAGGAAAAAAAAACCTTTTATGGGGGCTATTCCGACTTGCTAGAAAATGAAAATCTCTGCTTGATCCCCGGAGCATCCTTTAGAATTGTCAGTCCGGGCATTTCCTCCGGTAAATCCTGTACCCCTCATATACACAAATGCTATCGTGCGAACACACACACACACACACACACACACACACACACACACACACACACACACACACACACACACACACACACACACACACTTGCACCAATGCACACATATATACTTACTTCACTGATGCTATGTCACAATACTGTTCTCCTACTACAGCTAATGGCCACTCCTGCTACTAATGTTGCTTCCATTACTGTTATTCGTACAACTCTTCGTGCACAGAGAAAATCTGACTTTCACTTTTCCTTTCTCGTCGTCCATTTAACTTTACTGGTTCCTCAACTTTCATGGATTTATGCACGGTCGTAGAGAGGTTTGCTGACATTCCTGCTCTTTCTCACACAACTGCAACCAGTTGCAGAGCAAGGCCATCTGTCTGGAAGCAACGCTGGCAGGGACAGCGCTCTGATCATCAGCAGAGAAAAACAGGTCTCGTGAAGGTAGTTTCAAACTGAGGTGACTTCAGGCGGAAACTGAAACAAATTTTAAAAACAGTTCTTAGTAAGTCCACCAAAAAACAAGGACAAACAATTTGCAAGTCAAAACACGTGTTTCTACTTCTTAGGTCTATAAGAAGATAACTGATTGCTCGTTCTTCGTTTTCATTGTCCTGAATGTTGTTTATCCTGCCTGAAGAAGACCTAACAGGTCGAAACACGTCGAGTTTTTTTCTTGTGATTTGTATGTCCTTGTTCTTGACGGACGCGCTGAGAACTGTTTTTGAAATGAACTCATCTAGGTCAGAGCTACTGCCAACACCTCAGTAACAGCCAGTGGAGAGCTTCTCGGTGAGGTCAGGTCCTGTGTATATCTGAACAATGTGACTGATGATCAGGGAAGGAAAGGAAAGAGGGAGGAGGCCACCACAAATCAAGGCGTCTTTGCCGTATATTAACAAGACACGAAGGCCTTTGTCATGCTGAAGAATGTCTGGGATTCTTGGGAAATCAGCACAGCTACAACCCTGCGCATATATCATTCGAACGCCAAACTGGTTTTGCTGTACGGCTCCGAGGCTTGTATGAAAAGCACAGTAATGCAGCAGAAAATACAGACGTTCATTGACATCTAGCTGAGGCACATTGTAATATATGGCAGCCAGTCAAAGTTGGCGGTGAGTAATCCTGACAAAGAGGGTACTGAGGATGAAGTGAGGCTGGATAATAGCACACCGCCATTTACAACCCTGCTTCCAGCTCGGCCCATTAGGTCTTGCCCTCAACAGGCAGGGCAGAAGAAACAGGGGAGGACCCAGAAATAGAAAAACAGACATTAATGCAGAGCAAATGAAGAACGGAAACAAATGAAGAGAGGCGAAGAGGACAGCTCATAGCGGAACCCACTGAGGAGAAACCATTGATGGCTTGGGCTCCCTGGGGGTCAAATGGCCTTGGTAGATAAGTAGCAACGTCTCTGCCCTGACACCCAGATAATGATAGACTGCAGGAGTACGTCTGTGGTCTCTAGCTTCCCAGATAGTGCCAGGTTAGCTCGATATAAAAACGCCGAGGTCACAGCTGGACATTGACAGTTCAAATCTAAAAAAAAAAAAATCATCTGGCATTTTTTTATTCCCAACCTTCACCTGTTGTGGTTCTAGTGGCCTTAATGTCGTGCCAGATAGGTTCTCTATGCCTACTTCCTGTAAGATGGTAGGTCCTCTTTACCCAATGCTGTGGGATCATAGGTTCTCTATACCCACTGCTGTAGGAGGTTCTCATACCCACTGCCGTAGGATAATAGGTTATCTATACCCTCTGCTGTAGAATAATAGGTTATCTATACCCACTGCTGTAGGATAATAGTTTATCTGTAACCACTGCTGTAGGATGGTAGGTACTCTATACCCACCGCTGAAGAATGGTGGGTTCTCTATACCCACGGCTGTAGGGTGGAAGTTTCTCTATACCCACTGCTGTATGATGGTAGGTTCTCTAAACCCACTGCTGTAGGGTGGAAGGTTCTCTAAACCAACTGCTGCAGGATGATAGGTTCTCTATACCTACTGCTGGAGGATGATAGGTTCTCTATACCCACTGCTATGGAATGATAGGTTCTCTATACCCAGTGCTGTAGGATGATAGGTTCTCTATACCCACTGCTGTAGGATGATAGGTTCTCTATACCCACATCTGTAGGATGGTAGGTTCACTAAGCCCACTGCTGTAGGATGATAGGTTCTCTATACCCACTGCTGTAGGATGATAGGTTTTCTGTATGCACTGCTGTAGGATGAAAGGTTCTCTATGCCAACTGCTGCAGGATGATGGGTTCTTTATAATCACTGCTGTGGAATGATAGGTTCTCTAAGTCCACTGCTGCAGGATGATAGGTTCTGTATACCCATTGCTGTAGGATGATAGGTTCACTATGCCCACAGCTGTAGGATGATTGCTTCACTATGCCCACTGCTGTTGGATGATAGGTTCTCTATACCCAGTACTGTAGGATGATAGGTTCTCTATACCCACTGCTGTAGGGTGGATGGGAGGTTCTCTATACCCACTGCTGCAGGATGATAGATTATCTATACCCACTGCTGCAGGATGATAGGTTCTCTATACCCACTGCTGCAGGATGATAGATTATCTATACCCACTGCTGCAGGATGATAGATTATCTATACCCACTGCTGCAGGATGATAGATTATCGATACCTACTGCTGCAGGATGGTAGGTCCTCTATACCCACTGCTGCAGGATGATTATTCCCGTCTGTCATCTGATCTTTGGTAGGTGTGGACGTCAATGTTTCTCTTTTTTTTTTTGCCTCATCTTCTATGCCGCTTTAGTGGCATACCTCCCCTGCCTCTCATTCTGACTCCCCGTTCACAGCCACACCTGGTCATGTCCTGTTGCAGCCTTGCTCTGGCATTTCATAGGAAGCAGTCAATGTCAATGTAACATCGTCATGAGACATCTGGCCGAAAGAGACACCGCACTGCAGCGAAGCCGCATACACACACCACCACCTACCAGCCCCTTCCCCCCCACCACCACCATCACCAGTCCCCCCCCCCCCCCCCCCCCCCCCCCCCTGATGCATGAGTGAGGTTACCCCCTCCAGAAGGCGCCACAGCAAGGTATTCCGTCTGTATGTCAGTCTTGGGCTCCAGTCTGCAGACTGCATGTGTCAGAAAGACGACAGAAAGGAAAACCATTTCATTCCATGTGATTATTGTGACACTTGCAATGCGTTAGCAGTCCACCCCAAACTCAGCTCTCTGTAATGGCTGCGTTCTTCCCTGTTGATGATGACACACACACACACACACACACACACACACACACACACACACACACACACATACATGCATACATACACACACATGCAGACACACACACACACACACACACACCACGCCTGCGCACGCACGCACTCACGCACGCACACACGCACACATGCGCGCGCACACACACACACACACACACACACACACACACACACACACACACACACACACACTGGCAAATTGGCCAGCATCTTTCAAAGCGTGGAATCCTCTGATCTGACGTCTTTCAACGTTTCCTTTGAACCTTTCGCACAGATGTTTGCCAGACTGCTTTTGAGTGACCTGGGCTTCCCAAGATGGTCCAAGTCCATTTGCTTTAAAGTGTCTTCTTGGCTACCTAACATATGTGCCAATGCAGTTATGAAAAAAAAAAGAGGCAAGTAAACTCTGTATCTCTTTCCAATGTGTGCGCACACACACACACAGACACACACGCACGCACGCACGCATGTACGCACACACACACACACACACACACACACACACACACACACACACACATACACACACACACACACTTCTGCCTAGATCACTGGCTTTTTCACTTCCAAAGTCCATGTAACAAAAGAAAAAGGCCACTGGGCCCATGAAACAGAGTACCAAACCACCTGACGCACACGAGAACCTCAGAGATGGCGGAAGATCAAAGAGCGGAAGCAAAGACATCAAAGGCGGCAGCAGCCACAACACAGCAAGACGCCACATCACTTGCAATATTTCACCATTTTTCTTATTCTCTTTTCGCTTTTTGACTCTGGGAAATAAAAATGTGAGTCCATGAAATCACCTTCTTTGGTGTGTGTCTGCGTGCTTGCATGCGTGTGTGTGTGTGTGTGTGTGTGTGTGTGTGTGTGTGTGTGTGTGTGTGTGTGTATGTGCGTGTGTGTGTGTGTGTGTGTGTGTGTGTGTGTGTGTGTGTGTGTGTGTGTGTGTGTGTGTGCACGCACATGCTCGTTTGAGTATGTTATGTGTTATGTGTGTGTGCGTGTGTGTGCATAACACACATGTTATGTTTAGCTTTTTCTTGGCAATGGCAAATATTAGCGTAAGCTTTGCAGGACAACAAATGATTTGGACAGCCTTTCCAGCAACTAGACTTAACTGAATGATACACTGATATTACGGATAGAGAATTTACATAGAAATTATGATCATTTCTTTTTCAGTTATACATCAAGAAAAGACGTGAAATTATGTTGCGTGTGAATTTTGAAACAAAAATGACCTCATCTTTTATCAAGTTGAGACCATTTCATACGTTTTCTAATACATACAGGAGTAGATGTAAATAACAGCTTGCTGAATATAACACAAAGATTGGCCTCCTATAAACACGCCCTGCCAAAGAGAGTAGAATAAGCGTTTATCATCATCCATGGTGAACCATGCATGTGAGACCAAATGAAAGCATTAGATTAAACGGCAGTTCTCGTTTCCACATAACACATTACTAGTTAATATATTATGTTGTTGTGGCTGGGTCCAAATTAAACAGTGTTGATAAAGTGGAGAAATCCCAACTTGAAGCATCAGATGAATTACATGTACTTTGTGACACAAACAGGAGATGACATAGAAGGGTTGTCTCTGGCTAAACGGTGGAGAGAAGTACACTCGTATATTTCGGCAGAAACATATGCAGAAAAAAATCTTGGTGGTACTGTATTGTTACAGATGTTGGTCAGTTTTTGGACCACGTTTATTCGCTGAATTCTGTCAACTTGCTCGTGACTAGTGACAAAGAAAGTGAATTTCACCAGTTGAATCCTACGTGACACGTGAGCATTGTCAAGTGTACAAACTCTCCGTCACTGCACTTTATTTTCTTTCCATCCACATAAGTGCACATGAAGGAACTGATCAGAAAAAGCACACACACGCGCGCGCACACACACACACACACACACACACACACACACACACACACACACACACACACACACACACACACAGCCATACGTGTGAATTTTGATTGGCGCAGAGAATGTGATGACATCTCAATATAAGACCGAAGCCTACCCCCTTCTCAACAGCCTTTACCGTGATATGGGATTGGCAACTTCCATAAGACACGATAAAGGGAACAAGATATCACGTGACATTCCATGACCTTCCTCAGCTACAACACTGTTTACTGGGAAATGTCTTCACAGCGTGCCTGAACATTTAAGATGGTACTTGCCTTTTTCTGATCGACTGACGGCTCACCCCCTGCCGACTTGGCATCAACATCCAAAAGTAACATGAGCCTGTCCACCCTACAACGCCAGCCCACAGTATTCTCCATAGTCCACCTGCGTCACCATACTACTCATCATTTACCTCATGTATATGTTGCAGATTTTTCGCTTATCACCTTCCTTTACTATCGTTATCAAAAAAAAAATTGAAATCCTACTTATTGTTATTGATGATGATGATGATGATGATGATGATGATCATCATCATCATCATCATCATCATCATCATCATCATCATCATCATCATCATCATCATCATCATCATCATCATCATCATCATCATTATCATTGTAATTATTATTATCATTATTATTATGATAATCATCATCATCATCATCACTATCATTATTGTTATTATTATCTTATTATCATTACTATTATTATTGTTATTGTTATTGCTACTATTATCATTGTTATTATTATTATTATCATTATCGTTATTATCATTACTATTATTATTATCAATATCATATCATTCATTGTTGCGGTGGTGGTGGTGGTGGTGGTGGTGGTGGTGGTGGTTATCAGCATCATCTTTTTCATTACTCACATTATATGATGGACTTAATTCCTTTTGCATTTTTTAAATTTCAATGCTTTGGTATATTCCTCAGACTTAATCTTGCTACCTTTCCCATTTTCTATATCATTATTGCCATCATTTGTATCATTATGATTATAACTATTTTTATGTATCTTATATTATCTCAATGTTTTTTGTCATTTCATATCATTATATTATTGTTATTATTATCATTACATTATTATTATTATTATCATTACTGGTGGTGGTGGTGGTGGTGGTGGTGGTGGGTGGTGGTATCTCTGCCTCTCCCCTCTAACCTTGGTTCCATCCGTAATTTTAATTTCTTCTTCTTCTTCTTCTTCTTCTTCTTCATTTTCCCCTTCGATCTCAGTTCCATTCTGTAACTTTAGTTGTTCACCCAAGACCAAATTTTGCACCCAGATCAGAGAGCGTGGTGACTGTTCTTCCTTCGTTTTTATTGTTTTGGATGGCTGTTTGTCCTGCCTGAAGAAGAGACCCAACAGATCGAAACGCGTTGTATTTGTTTTTTAATTAATTGTTATTTTCCTTCGTCTTGCGATGCATAAATTGATTTTTCTTTTATTGCATACAAAATAAATATGCAAAAGGGGGAAATACCTGAAGAAATATAGTCAGTGCTTTTTTTTTCTTAATTTGCAGACCAGCAAGGTAGTCAACAAACCCTTCAAGTCAAGCAGCACAGGCCATACCCGAGGTGTTAATCATTCGGATAAGTTCATCCGTCTTGAGATAAACTCCAAGAAAAAAGCATGAAAAAAAAAAACACAAAAAGGTACATTACATCATGTAATTTGTTTTGGAGCAAGTTTCAAGTGTACAGTTTTGCACCTTTTTTTTTCTCTACCTCATCTGTCTTAGATCTTGAATTAGGGTGCTGGCCTTCTGACGTCCCATGTACAGCATGCGTTACAAAAATCCACAACAATAGAGAAGTTATCCTTAATAAATTTCCATTTTAAAATCCTGTAATAGAATATCATACACAGAAACAAAAATAAAGACTAAGAACTGTGTGATACTTTACAATGGAGAGATAAACCTACTCCCACCAGGGACAGCAGAAAGAATTTCAAACGCAGAAATACGCTTATTTATGACCCCTCACATATCATGATCTCGCAAACAGTGAGAAAGAGAAGAAAACAACCGAAAGATCATAAGCACACAAACAGAAAACAAACCACAGAAAACAGGACAGAAAGACAGCCATCTTCTAAATTTTCATTTCGTACAAAAGTTTTCATGTCTTTTTACCTGGATATGTTGGCATTAAAAGCATCTATTTCAAAAGCAATCTACGCTCATTACAGACTGCCAGACACTAGGGGCTCCAAACTCAACAAACGCATTTGAACCAAACGAAACTCTGGCTGCTTTTGATTTCAACCTGTCTCCTCCTCCTGAGACTGTAGAAACTAAGAGAAAACTGACAGAGAGACAGACAGATATACAGACAGACAGAGAGCTGGCTAAGACAGCTTCAGTGGCGGAAGGTGAGGTGGGTGGGAGGCTGAGAAGAGCGAAGGGAGAGCTCAGATAAAGGGAGAGAATGCAGAACACAATACGTAGCCGGAAATTCAAGCCATTTGCGCGAAGAGAAGAGAAGATTGCTCTCTCTCTCTCTCTCTCTCTCTCTCTCTCTCTCTCTCTCTCTCTCTCTCTCTCTCTCTCTCTCTCTCTCTCTGCTATTCCTTTCTCTATCTTTATCTGTCTTTGTACATTTTTACTTTATTGTTCGTAGCTATCCATCCATCCATCCTTATCCATCCGCCATGGTGTCTACCAGAGGGCGCCATGGTCAAGAATTTCTCAGTCTGGACCCCTTCCATAATTTGGAAGGGGTATTCTACAGACTCCAACTCATTCCTGCCCCACATGATCCTCCAGTCCCAGGTTCCAAACACACAGAGCTGAGTAATACAGGAGTTTAAACATAGCAAGCTTGGAAACTGTCATGACTCAGCCCCATAAAGGAGAAGCAGATGAATACTAATCCGGCCAATATATACTTCCTGTCTGGCAAATGTTTGAACCAAACAGATGAGCTGGCAGCCACTGCTCTGTCAGTCTCAAGGCCTCCTTCTCCTCCATTACAGACCGCTGATCAGCAAGTTTACAGAAGACCACTGACAAAAGAATGAATATGGAAACAAAGGCTTAATGGGAGGGGGGGGGGGGGGGATGAGTGGAGGAAAACAAAAAAGATCTAGGAGAGAAAGAAGACAGAGAGTCACTGTCACTCTGGTCCTCATCCTCAGCCTGTCTAATGCGGTAGAACCAACCAAGGGCATCAAATTCAATCGCCTTGTGCCTAGCCTTGTTCGCGTCTTCGCTATGTAAGCCTTGCAGCATTCTGGAAAACTAGCGTAGCCTTGGGGATCACGGATTACACAAGGCGTCTTCCAGCTACAACAAGGCTGAAATCGTCCTGGGGAGCTGTCCTTCTACTGTTAACTCTTCACTCTCTGCTGAGAAGTACGCATAAGTCACAATCATAAGGGACTTTTATCTGCTGTGCATTTGTATCCCGGAAAGGTTGACTTGCTGTATATGTATTCATCTTTACTTCTGCACTAAATGTTCATGACGTTTTCTTGTGCCCCATCAAGACGTGTAAAAAGCGCACCCACTTGAACGTTATGCAAAAAAAAATGCATATACAGAAGCAGAATAGCTGCTCTGTTACAAAATATGAATAAAAACCATCTACATTCTTTCGATGTTTGAACGTATTGATTTGCATCGACAAGGAGCAGTAGAATGAACATCGTTATCCAGTAGTGTTAGGCTCTTAAGCACCAGTTCTTTACAATGGGGTCTTCTTGTCAACGGGTACTAACAGTTGAAATCTGGAGGAAGATGCCAGAGTCGAACGTCTGGCTTTCCAGAGGCTCCAAACTGTTGATGGAGCCATGAGTGAGGTCTATTTCCATAGCTGTTTTGGCGGTCTTGTCTTTGTCATCACCAAGTCAGCTTTCCTTTAGGGTTGCGTTTGTCTGCCACTGTAAATCATCTACACGGCCAGTGAATTGCATTGATTGCCACGAAGTGAAATCATTTGACATTTATATGGACTAGAGACGTGGAGGACATAAGGCATGTTAGTTATCATGATCATGTGAAATTACACTTTTTGGAATAATATTTTGTGAATAATGTACAAAAACATATCTACATGCATGTATTGCTGACTACAAAATATGAGCACATAAAAACACCACAACAAACACAAAAGGGGAAAAAACTACATTCTTCTGCACTCACCTGAACACCCTTTCATCTCTGCATATAAAGGACGCACACGAATAACTAAAAAACACACACATCTATACACTCTAGAAAAAAAAAACTCATCTCTCTCTCTCTCTCTCTCTCTCTCTCTCTCTCTCTCTCTCTCTCTCTCTCTCTGTTCCATCATGACCACCGCACACTTCCAGACATGAAAGGCAAAAGCTAAAAGCATGCTATTA
Source organism: Conus betulinus (assembly GCA_016801955.1). Taxonomy (NCBI): domain Eukaryota; kingdom Metazoa; phylum Mollusca; class Gastropoda; order Neogastropoda; family Conidae; genus Conus; species Conus betulinus. The sequence goes on from JADBJO010001268.1 coordinate 161,733, forward strand.
AGAATAATTGCACGTGATTTGGGGGAGTTGGGGGGAAAAGGGGATCGAGGAGAGGGGGTAGAGGAGTGCAACGGAAAAGGAAGGGAGGGGAACACTGTGATTGAGTCTGGGTGGTTGAGGGGAAAGTGTGGGCGACCGCGGTGTCTGTCTGATCAAGACCGGGGATATCCGTGCTTTTCTTGTTCTGTTTCTGTCTCTCCGCTTTACATGTAGGGACTAAGGAGCACACCCTTGGCTGTCCTGTTCGTTGTTTGCCACTAATGCTGCTTTTTTCTTCAGCTTTTCAGGACAGGACTCGTTTCTTTCTGTTCGTCTGTAACAAGTCCTGACGGCGGTTTTTCTGTGCATAAAGTTGCCTAGCTGGTTGCAACTCTCGCAAGTAGCCGGTACGTGGCTCGTGTCTTCCCCTCTCTCTTCTGTGACTCTCTTGTCTCTTTAGCAAAATCTCAAGCGCTGCCCCAGATCCCCGTACTTGGCTTGGGGCTTCTTACTTCACCTTCTGGAGCCTCAGCATCAGCCCCTTCTAGGCCCGTCTGTCAGTGGCATAAATTCTTTTATCAATAGCCGTTCATGTGGTCTCAGTATCATTCTCAGTCACAGTCTAAGTCAGAGAAACTCTATGGCGCCATCTGCCCTCGGGTCTGTCCCGATTCCAACTTCAATCACAGTTTGAATTTTGTCAGGCCTCATCTAGCTTTCTTTTGAAGCAGCACCTACCTACCAGTCTCTAACCACGCTGTGAGGTGTGCATCTTGGTTGCCATTTGTCATTTTTCTGGATTTCAGGCCTCCTTGCAGCACTACAGGAGAGTCTGAGAAGTGTTACCTTTCTTTTACCTGCTCTCGTTCTCAGTTTTGTTGTCCACAGCTAATATAATCCGTCAAAGGCAATAGTTTGGGATAGGTGGCGTTATGCCCTCACCTCTCGTTAACCAAATGCACACATCTTCCAAGCGGGGCAGCTGTACTGGGTGATTGTATTATCATCTAAGGGGCAGTTTAGACAAATTTCGTCTGGTTTGACACTCTTTGATGAGGTACTCACGCATCTGATCAGCGAGAGAACCCGAATCAATACATGTTAAAACTTCCCCTTGTTGCTGAGGAAGAACTGTAGAAATAATACATCTGAGGGGGTGGGAGGGAGGAATCATGTGGTGAGGGATGCCATGTACAACAGCTTTCCGTGGGCACGAGAATTCTGCAGAGCGCTAACAACATTCCCTGCTGTGTCTCCCCCAACATCAGACTGACGGCGATAACCTTCACTTCACAAACCACAGTCATCTCAGACTGACGGCGATAACCTTCACTTCACAAACCACGGTCATCTCAGACTGACGGTGATAACCTTCACTTCACAAACCACGGTCATCTCAGACTGACGGCGATAACCTTCACTTCACAAACCACGGTCATCTCAGACTGACGGCGATAACCCTTCGCTTCACAAACCACGGTCATCTCAGACTGACGGCGATAACCTTCGCTTCACAAACCACGGTCATCTCAGACTGACGGCGTTAACCTTCACTTCACAAACCACGGTCATCTCAGACTGACGGCGATAACCTTCACTTCACAAACCACGGTCATCTCAGACTGACGGCGTTTAACCTTCACTTCACAAACCACGGTCATCTCAGACTGACGGCGTTAACCTTCACTTCACAAACCACGGTCATCTCAGACTGACGGCGATAACCTTCACTTCACAAACCACGGTCATCTCAGACTGACGGCGTTAACTTTCGCTTCACAAACCACGGTCATCTCATTACACAATCTCCACAAACTTTGTCTTTTTTTCTTATTCCAGCAGTTTTCAATCAAAGATCTAAGTGTTAGATGTAACTCGGTAATGACTGGTTTGTGATGAAAAAGGGTTGCTCTACATGCTATGGAAAGTGTTCAGGTTCGCGTAAAGGGAAGTAAGCCTGTCAATCTGTCCTGTGTTGTCATTTGGTTGCGCTGAATTTGCACTCTCGGTATCTAAGCAGACATTTTATTTAGCAGGTTCGTAATAATCATACTTATGTCATTTTCGTGGCAAAAAGATCTGAAAATTAGAACAATGAAATCGCTAAAATCGATTTTACAGCCTATTTAAAAACAGTTGCAAGTTAACTAGGCCACATGATTTATCTATGCCAAGCACACTCTTGAACATTCCATTGATGAGCATTTTTCCAGGTGTGAGGATGTAATTTCTCCGTTGTTAAAAGATCACCAGTGAAGACAACAACAAACTGTCGATTGTCATAAACGAGATCATGATTAGCAGAACGAACGAACGAAATGTTTTTTTTATTGAGGAAATAAGCACAGTGGCTTTTTTCATCCAGCTAAACATTGCATAGAACTGCACATCAACTCATATACAACCATGATTACATAGCAGTTTAGGATAATAATGTATTATGTAAGTAGAGGAAGAGAGTGTAGGAGGGAGGGATGGAAAAAGAGAGAGGGGGGAGGGAGTGGAGACAAAGAATAAGGAAACAGAGTCTCTGACACCAAGAGAGAGAGAGAGACAAAGAGAAGAGAGACACAGAGACAGACAGACAAATAGACTGACAGATAAAGACAGAGAGAGACGGAGACAGAGAAAGACAGATACAGAGACTGAGAGAAAGACACAGAGAGAGAGAGAGCAATCACGGGTCATCAACCAAAGTGGATAGCACGTGTTTAAGAAGAAGAAAAAAAAAAAACAGAACAAGCCATTGTGCTTATTCCTTTCCCTCAATAAACAGGATAACAGAACAGCAGAGTTTAATCAAGAAAATAAAAACAGAACAAACAAAGTAGTGACTGTTGTAAGCCCATGATCTAATCACGCCAACCGATAATTTAATTTGTTAAATTCAGAACCATTGTTTTAGCTGACAGTTTCTGCTGCATAAAACTTTCACAGCCTACTCGCATTGTGTTTGGTTCAAGCGGAATTCTGGAATGAAGTATACCTGCTCTGCCAGACAGGAAACCAGCCATTTTCCAAACACGAGGTCTGAAGATGGATGCTCCGATCTTCCTGTCTTCTAAAATCACAGGCTGATCCTTGGAACGAGCCCCCTTTACTGTTTAGGGCCAGAACGGCATGCAAACTGTTCTGTCTTTTTTCACGTTCTTTTCTGTCCCCATGGCGAACTGTCTCGATGTCGGGAAGAATAGAAAGCTCTACGACAATCAAGAATGGCATTGGCACTGCTCTTAAGTTGGCTGTCAGACAGGCTTGAGACAGAAGAGGAGTGACAGCAGCCTTCTCTCACCCTCTCTCGGTTCCTTCCATAGAGTGGATTGTGAGAACGGAGTGGCTTAAGGATCTGATCCTTATTCGTTTTCTCCACACGTGTGTGTGTGTGTGTGTGTGTGTGTGTGTGTGTGTGTGTGTGTGTGTGTGTGTGTGTGTGTGTGTGTGTGTGCGTGCGTGTGTGTAAAGCACATTGATCATGTAAATACAGCATGAATATAACTCTACATCAAAGTGATGAAGAGACGATGATGATTATTATTCTACAGTCAATATTGTAATAATCATTATTATCATTAACATTATCCTTACCTTTAATGCTATCATCATCATGTCTGTTGTTACTGTTATTATTCCAGAGTTTTATCAGAATTATTTTTCCGCTTTAGTAACATTTCAATAAATCAACGAGAGAGAGATTATCAACAGTCTTCCAAGAAAGGTGTTACTTCAGGCAGACTGTCCACCAGTGTGACCTCCGGCTTCCAACACAGCAACGTGCACCATAGAATAGCTGAGAATCAAAGCAAATAAAGAGGTGGCTTGTCTGCCCCCAAAGTCCGCCCTGTCTATGATGGCACTATATTTTCGCCTCCGCCTCGTTCTCTTTCCCCCTTCGTCTTTTCCCTGGCCCCCTCGTCTTCTTCCGCACTCTCACAACTTTCAGAATCTCTGTCAACGGAGACTGGGAACGCTGTTGTCCGTTGGCTGTGGCTTGTCCCTGGGGTTCTTGTCAGTAGAAAGATAAAGAGAGCTGCTTTTCAATTTCAAAGTAAATAATTCAGTTTACATACTATGTATAGCCTACACTCACAAGAGACATCATATGCATGCACGGACGTAGAAGAGCATACAGTATCGGATAGAAAGAGCTATACAACTATGTTCAAAGGCCTGCAAATAACCCAGTTCATAGATTTGATCTGGCATTGTGATGTTGAGCTGGACAGTTCATATACTGTCATTATCAGCCGTCTAAGAGGGGTTTTTTTTCAGAATGGTACCAGTAGATTAGGAGGCTATATAAGGATAGTGTGTTCAACAGCAGACTATTTGACGTGGCTAATCAGTAGGATGACAGTGATATCTAGTTTAGTGTTTTGTATGTCACCAGCTACACAGACATTGTTTTGGAACAAAACACCTTCCTACTCCAAAAGAGCCGTAAAAGGAGAAGCAACGACGGCAACGGTGACCACGACGACTTACTGGGTAGATTATTAAAGTTGAAAGCAGCTACAGACACGGTTTTGCTGTCCTGAGGGCTGTGTACCCATAATATCAGTTCGTCTACCCGTCTTCTCTTCACCGCCACTACTTCCCCTCTCTTCTACGTCGTCATCATTTCGGGTCTCTCCACCAATAGTTGTGAGGAAACACTGGTCTGTGTTTGAGATGGTGCATGCAGTGGAGTGGAGTCGAATATTGTCTGGGCACAAATCTATTGACATTAAATGAAAAGGTTCAGGATGACAGATTTCATTTAGTAAGTTTTCATTGAAACTGTATGAGCAGCTTACATGTGTCTGATATCCTTACAAGGTCTGTAACAGCAGACCTGAAGACGTTATATTGAAGAAAAATATATCGTTGGAAATTAAGGGTAAAGCATGCACACAAAGAAAGCAAAGTTATAATTATTTGTCTTATGGTGTTGGCCACAACTTTAGGATCAACATCTGACGAAATATCAAACCATTTTTTATGAAAAATAAGCAAGAAAAATGTGTCAAAAGAACAAGGGGGAAAAAGGGATGGGACGAAACAATTCTTTTCAATTTAATTTGATTCTACAAGACACAAAACTTGGCTCTCTCTCTCTCTCTCTCTCTCTCTCTCTCTCTCTCTCTCTCTCTCTCTCTCTCTCTCTCTCTCTCTCAGCATATGCAGCAAGATGAAACAAAGGACTCTCTTGTCGAGTGCATCATCGATGCTGTTAATAAGGACATTTAAAAACGCTAAAATTACACTATAGTACAACACGCTTTAAGTCCGAGTGTCCATCTTTGCATTTTAGTGAGTACTGGGAAAATGCCTGACAGGCTCCATCTCTCTACCTATGAAAAAGTAAGGGCTGTGGGAACCTACGTATAGTTCGAACCTGGACCCGATATTTTCTTTCAAACCTGTCAGTCGACAAGGATTTGGTTAGCGGGCTGACTCTCCACATCAACTAGAGGCTTTGACTCGTTAACGCCTTCTTTGTTGTGCATGACAGATGACGAGACTCGGGAGATCGCTGACTGCTCATCCGTCCGTCACTACCTGTCTATGACCTGCTCTCATGACACTAACAAGTAATGAGACACAATGGTCGGCAGGTCCTGGGATCGAGACACGATGATCGAGGCATCTAGGGGAAGACACTTGCTAGTCCCTTAGAAAACACCAACTCAGCAAAATCTGCAGGTACGGACAAAAATAGCACAGTAAACGGAAGGTGGTGCGATGGTGGAAAATGGAGGCAGTTATATGAACACATATGCACTGTGGAAAGCGAAAGTAGCGTGCATCCAGAAAAATCGAAAATAAATTGAAAAGTTTTTTTTTTTTAATTTAGTATGTGATGGTGTGTGTGTGATGGTGTGTGTGATGGTGTGTGTGTGTGTGTGTGTGTGTGTGTGTGTGTGTGTGTGTGTGTGTGTGTGTGTGTGATGTAAAGACCAACTTTGAAAAACAAGCAAGCAAACAAAAAGTGAAGCAAGGAGAGAGAGAGAGAGAGAGAGAGAGAGAGAGAGAGAGAGAGAGAGAGAGAGAGAGAGAGAGAGAAAAGGGATTCTAACAACAGGTCTAAAGTAAATACAACGCACGTACACGGACGCAAAAGCCCACGATAGCACGCGTCATTCCTCAGAAAACGACGAGCAGAACTATCATGGCTTCCCTGAGATAAGGCTGTAATTGCCTATTTCAAAAGGTCACAGCAGTCAAGTTGCAAACTGTTTTTCTTCAAAGAGGACAAGAACAATATGAGAGAAAGAGCGAGAGAGAGAGACAGACAGAGACAGACAGACAGACAGACAGACAGACAGACAGACAGACAGACAGGCAGGCAGGCAGGCAGGCAGGCAGGCAGGCAGGCAGGTCTCCATAGTCCCACCATGGGTAGTGCAATTTCAAGAAATGGACACATCGAAATATTACCAACTCAGCTTCTTGTCTCATGCAAAATTTGGAAGGCAGCGCGAGACGACAGGAAGCAGAGAGTCGGAGGGACTGGGGTGGGAGCAGGGACAGCGGAAGGTTGAATGGGGAACATTGCAGGTGGACTGAAGTTCGAAAAGAGAAGGGAGGGGTCTTTCCCACAGGAGACAGAAGAATCCAAAAGCAGCAGTGATCGACTCTGCTCCTGTTATAGACTTCCACATCAACAGCAGCAGTATACCATTATTACCTTGGACAAAAGGTGGTTATCCTGACAGTTTCTCTGTGTGATGCTGGGGTTAAGAGCGGCTTATAGGCAGAGAAAAGCTGTATCAGAGTCTAGGTTACCTGATTTTTTTTCAGCATTGTCTGTTTCAACCATGTAAGAAAAGTACTGGGCTGCGTACTCAGCCGAATCTCATAAACTGTCTTGCGATTTGTGATAATCAACAGGGTCGATCACCTGAGGTAGACCTACCCTTTCCTCATGCCCATCCCTCTTTCTCTAGGCGTTTCTCTTCCGCCTTCTTTGTTCTCTCAGAAAATGGTGGTTACAAATGGGTCGTCTTATAATTATATATCCGTTTGCACTGAACAATCCGCGGAAATTCATCTCGGAGGAACAGAAGTAAAGGTAAAGAAGCTAAGGGGCAATGTCCTTTTTGAGATAATAGTTCTATGCTCTTCGGCAGATCCCGCATATAAAGTTAAAGAGCTTCAAATGAGTGGTCGTGGAGAAGAGGTATTATTACAATGCCATTCTAAAGACTGAATTGTGTTGATAAAAGAACAGAGACCTATTAACAAGATGTAATAGACAGAAGAACCCAAAGAGGCGTGATTAACACATGGCATCAAAACATGATTTCCGGAGTTGCTTTCAGTATAAATGTGTGATGCTCTGGTGTTATATACGTACTGCTAAACAGACCTCCCCTCCCCCCTCTCTGTCACCTTTCCATGACTCAAGTGGGATGGCAATCCCTGTCTGCCATATCACCTCTGCTAGAAGTGAACGTTAAGCCTGAATGTTGATTAGTATGTGTAGCGCAGTCAGCATAGACCGAAAAATGCTGGATTGTTCATTTCCCTGCTGTTCTCGCCCATGGTCGTAGGAATGCCATGATTTATGCCTGGCCAGCCAGGGATCCCCCAAACCTGCCATCCCTAGTCATGTGCAACAAGATAGAGGTGTTGCAGCCAATTCTGTCCTGTAAGATGTTCTTATAGGACGTAATCATTTTCGTCATGGGGCACACCCATCACTTGTACCCTGTAGAATCGCCTTTAACATGAAGCCATAGCGAAACACCTATCTGTACCAGGCATACTAATGCTTGGCAACACCAAGGAGGTTCGTGTCTGTCGGCGAACATGCTTATGAGCTGATTATTTGCCTTATCTCCATTGCACAGATGTAGACAATCCGTCAAAACTATTCTCTGGATATTTGCTGTCAATATCCCAAAGAAGGGTAATTGTTATGAATGGCTTGTGGAGTTTTCTCTTTACTGAGAAACTGAATGACCTGATTTTCAACATAACCTTGAATCTTGTAATAGGAGATAGAGCCATTCGTTTCATGTAGTTTATGGCACAACAGACCACGAGGCGCCATATCAGGATTGAAAACAAAGTTCGTTTTAATTTTTGTTGAGTTATCGTCCCTGAAAAGAGTGAATTAAAGATACTTGAAGTGGCCACAGTTAGCTCTACCACTGATCTACCAAGAGGCCCACCTCTGCTGGTGTGTGTCCGTTCAGTCTGATTTGGGACCTCCGAGTATTGTATGGAACTATTGACAAAATCTGCCTTTCGTCAGACTTCCATTCTGTCTTTTCTAGTCTGTGCTGAGTTACTGCAGGTCTGCCTCACTAATCGTCAATGGTCGATCCCATCAGAGTCACGTATGTTACAAAGAAACCGATCAGTATGGAGGTGTGGAAAATCCAGATACTTTTCCAGTGTTTTACTTTCCAGACAGATGTTAAACTTGGGGGGGGGGGGGGGGGGGGGTCTTGTCTCGTCGTTCCCATTGTTTGGAGGATGGCTCCCAATTATTTATAACAGCAGCAGTGTTTGCATCTGTGTAAAGTGTTGCTGTCACTTGGATAAGTTGTCGTCATAGTTCCAGTTCATTATGATCTGCTTTCTACTATGGTCATGAGGTTGTGGTAGATTTCACGTCTATGTTGAAAGTACTTCTCTCATCAGCAGTCTGATATTGAACAGCTGTTCAGAAGCATTCCTTTTTGCCGTGAATCCTGCCAGTTCCTCATCTCGGATTTCTTCTGTTCTTTCTTCCAGTCTGTTGAACACGATCCATGTGTTCTTTGACCAGGTTACCTAGAGGATGATTGGAAGGAAAATGAGAGTTCCCAGATTCTGTTTTTGTGTCCCACATGGAAACGAATTTTCCTGCCCTACTCACCTTTTGATACTTGGAGAGGAGGAAGTTGCCACGTGGTGTGGTAAGCGGCATTCTTTGAAGTTAGGAACGTGCAGTCATTCCATCACGGGAGGAAGTGATACCCTTTTTTTAGATTTATGTAATGCGTATACGTTATACCAAAATAAATACAAAAGTACGACATTGTCACATTTCTTCATCTCTTGTTAATTTCCTGCAGGTGAGAAAATAACTATACAAAATACCAAATTGGGAGCAGACATCGCAATCAGAACACAATTTGTTCCATACTCTGTTCTCCATACAGCAGACAAAATGAAGACATGTCTAAGGTGGATCGACACATTAGATACATGGTATTAATTTCTCATGTTGTAACTCGCATGAGCCCTCTTATTGTTTGTGTGCTTTGGAGATAAAAACAGGACCTGTACTTAGAGTGAGTCGAAGAGATCTGAATCACAGAAAGGCCACCGTTCCTAAGACTGATCCACCATTTGTTAGTAAGCGTGTTCGTGCCGACTCAATCCAGTGTTCCTCTCATATTTAAGTTATGCCACACGTATCGTCGTGAGAGTGTACCCCAGGGTACTGTTTTATCACCAGTGCTTTTTACTCTGTACACAAATGATTGTTCAGGAAGTAATTCAACTTTGTACATTAAATATTCAGATGACTCAGCACTTGTGGATCTCTCCAACTCTGATTCTGTTTACTTCAAGGAGGTTCAAGAGATTTGTTGACTGGTGCGATCATAACTATCTTGATCTGAATGTAACAAAAACGAAAGAAATGTTGATTGATTTTAGAAAGAATCCAAAAGCTGTACCACCACTTTTTATCAAAGGTGCTGAAGTAGAACGTGTTGAATCATACAAATATTTAGGAACTTTTATAGATAATAAGCTGAATTTTAAATCCCATGTTGAGTATGTCCACAAAAAATGTCAAACCAGATTATTGTCTTCGCAAGCTGCGATCATTTCATGTGAATACTGACATTCTTCGGACATTTTATTCATGCTTCTTGGAATCTGTTTTAACTTTCTCATTTATGTGTTGGTATGGTGGGTTGACTGTGAAGAGTAGAAATGTGCTTGAGAAAGTGGTGAACGTGGGAGGAAAAATCGTTGGTGAGAGACAAAAAAGTCTGGTGAGCTGTACAGGTGCCGTGTTGTTTGTAAAGCGAAGAAGATTACGTGTGACCAGACCCACGTTCTTGCAAATCAGTATGACCTTCTTCAGTCAGGACGAAGATATCGATCGGTTAAATGCAGAAGTGTCAGATTTAAACAAAGTTTTATTCCCCTGTCCATTGATTTCATGAACCGAGGAGATGTTAATTGAAATCCAAATTCCTTTATATGAATGTATGTCATATGTGAGAAAATGGGTAATGTGACTAAATTATTGTTTATTTGCTGTGAATGTGTGTGACCACAAATTAATTTCTCAAATTGAGATAATAAAGTTTACTTGACTTGACTTGACTTGACCGAGCAGCGTCATGGAAAAGCTGAGCATCAAAGCAAAACCAACCAAGCGCCTCTCTACGCCAAAGGGGATGTCTGTCTATAATAACACTTTATTTCCGTCTCTGCCTTCTGTCTACGTCTTACCACTACCACTTCCCTACCACCACCAACACTCCCCTCCCCCTCTTCTCCTCCCATAGCTTTAACAAAACAAAGTGGATTGTAGGCTCTGGCTCATACTCAGGGGTCTTGTTCATTGAAAGATAAAAGAAGTTGCTCTACAATGTCAGAATTATGGGCTCCAACGAGCACCGTGTATAGTGTACAAGCAGAGGGTCTCCACGTGCGCAGACGCTTGAAAAGTGTATAACGTCAGATAAAGGATGGTATTTTCTTTTGTTCAAAGGCTTGCAGCAGACGAGTTTACAATTGCAATATCGAAACAGGCAGTTCGTATACTGCCATTATTAAGAGTGCAATTGTTTTTTTTAAAACAACAGAATATGAGACCTTGCCATGATAACATTTTTAAAATGTACATTTGACCGGGGTTTTTTTATTAACTAGACACATGGGGTGTCTTGTTTTCCGCTTTGCAAATTGTCGTTTTAGAACTTAAGGACTTCTTGAAAACAACAGTAGCGAATCACAAGCACAACGCAAACAAAGAGACAGCACCACTTATGGCAGCAGCAGCAGCAACAACAACAATGGATAGAGCTGGCTAGCGTCAAATCAGCGCGCGATGATTTTTCTGCCCCGAGGGCTGCGTGTCTTTGATATCAGTTTGGTGAATGCCCATCCACATTTCTGCCCCAGTGTGCTATCCACCCCCCCCCCCCCCCCCCTCTCTCTCTCTCTCTCTCTCTCTCTCTCTCTCACACACACACACACACACACACACACACACACAGCCATTCCCTAAATGCTGAAAAGAAATGCTGGTCTGCGCTTTGCCCCTGTGTTTGAGCTTGCATGCGCTGCAAGATCAGAAATTAACTGCAAACAAATTTTCTGATGCACACACAAAAAAACGCTTGGAACACACACAAAAATCCAGCTTCGAATATTATGCCTAATGTCTCGCATGCACTGTATGTGCATGGATTCTCCTAAGAGGTATAAGATCAGAACTTTAGATGCTTAATATTCAAAGGAGTGTAACAATTCCACATATGTGATTTTTCACTTGGTAATGGTTAATTGTAAGGCACCTTTCGGGCCTAGTTGGTGGCGGGTTGTCATGAAATAAACCGAGAGTACAGCATTGTCTCGAATGGAGCTGCAAGGCGTAATGTCCATCTTCATTTATCATCATACAAAAATTTCAATAGTTTTGTGGCCCTGTTTGCATGCCGACCACAGTTTCGATTTTGTCTTCATATCAATGCCTGTGATGAATTGATGTTAAAGTTACTGCGGTTGGCACGTTCATGTTCATGTTCTGTTGTTGGATGGATGTCGTAATACCCTCCACAGTGTGTGTGTGGGGGGGGCGGGGGGGCGGGAGGGTAGTCATTCATGAATATTCTGTGACTTAACAATTATTGCCCTCAGCACGTCGGCTTAGAACGTTGCAACCTGCATGTGTTGGTTCGGAACGGGCATCACAGCAGAGCTACATATATAGAAGTGTATGGATTTAACACACGTGATGCTTCACTTGATATAAGCTATTTCTCATGATCATTTTGTACTTGTATGTGTAACAGAATAAGCCTCTGCATTCATTCATTTTGCATGCGCGCGCGCGTTCGTGTGTGTGTGTGTGTGTGTGTGTGTGTGTGTGTGTGTGTGTGTATTCTTGGCAAATACGAGCAATAGCAACCGTGTGGAAGTATTTTCATACTACATTTTTGGGTTTCTTTTGAAAATGCGAGATGTTATCACGAGTGCTTTAGGGCTGCACAACAGAGGTAAACAAAATGTTAAAACATGTTTAAGCAAACATTGCAACAAGTATTAAATGTAAATATGACCACATAATTTCATGCATTCAATTTTGTTTGAATCCCAGTCACCAAAGAAAAATGCAAGATCTGTTGGTACCAAGTGATAACTGAAAAATGCAAACAAACAGATGAGTATATGTAAATACATCTTTCCAGCTACAGCAAAATGACAGTTTTAACATTGACGGTGAATCTCTAAAATAAAGTCAAATAGAAGCAGCAGATTAACATCTTTTGCAATAATGCTTTTAAAATTTATCTGAAAGGCTAAAAAAAAAAAAAACAGTCATATAAAAACAAAATTCACTGATAATGAACGTTAGAATCTCTTACCAAAAATCGAAGAAGAGTGCATTTTTTTCATTCCACTAAAACTTATCTTCGGCTACCTACTAGTGAAAGGACCATCCATGGAAGAAATGAATACGTTGCGTGCACAGAGCAAACAGGTAACGTGGACGCAGCTAACAGATATTTGTTCCATAAATCATTCTGCACAACGATCGGTCTGAACGGTTCATCCTTTAATATTGTCATCATTTTCCCCTGCCCACCCCCCTCCTTCCTTCCCATTCTCCGCATGTAATGATGGATGGGAACATGTAGGAGTGGACAGGATGGAAGGGAAGGGGGAGACCAGATGAGGGAAGGGGTGCCTGGGGGCGTAGGAGGGGAGGGGGGGGGGCAAGGATGTGGTGTATGAGGAGTGGGGATGGAATGGAATGGAAAAATAACAACAAGCATCAAAGGCAGAAGGCAGACGGGGCCCCTCGACCAAGGAGGGAAGTGAGGGGGGTGGGGTGAGGGGGGAGGGCCAGGATTCTTAATGGCAGCGCGTCCGATGTCGCTGCAACAGAACTTCTGTACGTGTAGATGATGCAGGGAAAAGAAAAGCAAAGGAACAAACCAACTGGCAGATAGACACACGTGCCGAGAACACAGGAGCACTTGCAGAGTCTGTATATGTCAGTCTGTAACACACACTCATTATCACAACTACCACAGTACTTGTGTGCAGACTAACACATCCATGAGCAATTATACATCACCTTTGTAAATGTCAGTCTGTAACACACACTCATTATCACAACCACCACAGTACTTGTGTGCAGATTAGCACATCCATGAGCAATTCTGCACTACCTTGGGAGCCCCCTCGCCGTGTTGACAGAAGATACAGGCACCCTCCGCACATTCTCTTCAGAGGTCAAGGGTCATACCAATCCCTGGAAGATGCTTTTGTGTGATGGACACCGGACGCGACTCCACAGACCCTCCACGTGTGTATTTGTTCGGTTTGAGAGTGTTGATTCTTTTGCAGAAAACAAGAGATACTACATGTTTGGAATGATATAATGGTGAATTTCACAACTTCGTTTCTTTTATTATTATGCCCTTTTTTTAACTGGGGCCTCCATTCCAACTTTATTCTTTTTTCTTCACCGACTCTCATTCGCCAAGCAAGCCTACACGTTCGATTATTGACAGACACATTTTCCCATGCGTTTTATGTGAAGCAGTTGATGTTTTCCATTAACCTGACAACACAAGGTCATATATGTATGTGTTTAAGTTCAGTAGCAGCAATTGTGACATGCCAATAGGTTTCTGTAGGAGCAGGCTTACAATAACCTGCCAACATATGGGTTAGAGAGTACGCACGCATTTATGTACGCTCGCGTCATGGAGATGTGCTGTGAGTATGTGTGTGTTTATGTTGTTCGTTTATTCGTTGTTCGTGGTGTACTTTCACTTTAAGTGATATTAGACAAAAGCGTGTGTGTATGTGTGCATGCGTGTATGCGTGTGTGAGAGAGAGAGAGAGAGAGAGAGAGAGAGAGAGAGAGAGAGAGAGAGAGAGAGAGAAGAAGAGAAGAGAAGAGAAGAGAGAGAAGAGAAGAGAAGAGAATGTGATCATGTGTGCGCGTGTATGTTTGCGAGTGTGGCTGTTTTGTCGCTCTTACGTTTGGTGATGGTGGCGGTGGTTGTGGCATTACTTTTAGTTTTAATATTCTAGGTGAGGAAATATGTAAAAGAGTTTACGCTCATCTCGAAGAGAGGGAAAGAGAGTGAAAGAACGAGAGAGGGACATGGCGGGGGGGGGGGGGGGGGGGGGGGGGGGGGGGCGGGGGGTAGGGGGAGGGCGTTTAGATGGACACTGTATTACTTTAACACAAGGAAGAAATGCTTTCAATTATTTCAAAGAATAGTCTTAAGGGACAATGCATTAAAGATTCCATGATTCATATTAAAAGATTACGATTCCACGGTATTTTTTGCCATTCTTTTCCGTATAATGACTTGATTATTCTAAGAGAATGAATCTAGGAGAAAAATCAGGATCCTTTGACGTTTGATAAAAATGTGATTAATCTGTTCATCGGTTTCTTTTTTTCGTTTTCGTTTTCTTCTTCTTCTTCTTCTTCTTCTGCTGCTGCTGCTGCTGCTGCTGCTGCTGCTGCTGCTTTTCTTTTTTGTTCTTTTTTTTTTTGTTGAGACCTTTTGTTTGAAAGTATGAATTTACAGAAAACATGAAAGAAAATGCATGTAAAGCGCCAGTGGGATCAAGAGAAGCACTGTCCTCACCTGCCGAACCAACAAACGAGCAGCGTATAGACTTTATTGGCGAGTGAGAGTCAGTGAAGCAAAAAAGAATAAAGTGTGAAACTGTAAGAGAATAGAGGCCTCAACTAAAAATATAAAGGGGACGGGGGAAGAAAAAACAAATCAACAGAAAAAAAAGAAGGAAGTTAGGGAACAAGAAAAGAAACAACAGGCCTACCTCAGGTAAACAGCCCATTCAACTTTTATCCACCACAAGATCTTTGCAAATTTCGAGTAACTTGGTAGAAACTGTGGTATTAAATAAAATGGACTAATAAGACAAAAATTAAACAACATAGTTTCTGATTCAGCCTTTCCCTGTCTATAAATTGTTCTATTTTCCACGCTAAATCGATCAGTTATCGGGAAACCTCGTTCTTTGCCCAGGGCAATGATGATGAACTGCTGTTGTCAACGTGGGAGCCTTTAACAAGAAGGGTGTGCTGATTCACAGCACGATGCCTCTTTGGATTCTTCTGTCTACTGTCAGAAAGACAACAATCGTCCAATTGACGAGTGGTGAAGAGGGCAAGACAAATTTCGAATGATGACAGTCTTGTTTTAGCAAAGTATTATAAAATCTTACCGTTAGGACGTCATGACAGAACTCTGAAGGCGAAAAACAAGGCGCTAGAAAACTTTCATTCTACGATCGATCCATCTCTTAAATTCTTCATGTTCTTATAACACACTTCAGAGTGAGAGAAACCTCTGTGTGTTGGGGGGGGGGGGGGGGGGGGGGGGGGTATGAGTGTGTCTGTCTGTCTGTCTGTCTGTCTGTCTGTCTGTCTGTCTGTCTGTCTGTCTGTCTGTCTGTCTGCCTGCCTGTGCATGTGAGAGAGTATTAAACTTTCAGGAATAATAGTATTTGTCCATTGAATACCTGGTAATCTTTTTGGAAATATTCCTTTAAACATACAATGCTAACGTCATAATGTTGTCAAAGATTTTGGGATGTATGTGTGCACGTTGAGTAATGTGGGTGCGGTGCAAGGTCATTTTGTTCCAGAGAATTGTTTATCACTCATTTTATTACTGTTCCGTGTTGCGTGCATTTTAACAGCTGCTCCTGGTCTCAATTTTCTCGTTTTTGAGATAATACAGTGACTTTGACTTTGACTTTGACTTGACCTGACTTGACCTTCTTCCTTTCAGTCCACCTGCAACATTCCCATTCCAGTGTCCACTCTCCCTGATCTTTTCCCCAGTCACTGTGGCTCGCTGCTCTCATTCATCTGCTGTCACCTTACTACCTTCAGAAAAGGTGAGAAGCCGAGCCATGGAGGTTTTAGTGTTTCCATTTCTTTAAACTGCGCTACCAAGCATGATCATCGTGGAACTTTGGAGAAGTTCTCTCTCTCTCTCTCTCTCTCTCTCTCTCTCTCTCTCTCTCTCTCTCTTATTTCTTTTATTGTCTTTCCTTGCTCTCAGCTTTAAGAAAAGCAGTTTGCAGATTGACTGCAGTGGCCTTTCAAAACAGCCAATGACAACTTCATCTCGGGAAGGCCACTACAGTTCTTCTGGTCGTTTCCTAAGTAATTGTAAGTGATACTGGGGGCATCTTCTGGCGTGTGTGTAATATTTGGTCGAGACCTGTTCTTAGAATCTGATCGCACTCTCTCTGATTGTTTCGCCATTTGTTTGCTTGTCATCAAATTTGGTTTTAATTGTGCATGCGCTCGCGTGCGCACGGTCGTCGCACACACACACACACACACACACACACACACACACACACACACACACACACACACATGTATTCACGCACACGCGCACATGCACACACACTCGAACCCCACACATGCATTCACGCACACACACACACACACACACACACACACACACACACACACACACACACAGAGAAACGCCACCTCCCTCACACACACACACACACACACACACACACACACACACACACACACACACACACACACACCATTACCACCATCATCACCAGCAATAAGTAGAGATCTTTTTAAAAGTATTTTTCCATTTTTCTTGATGCATATTAAAACTTTCACGTCTGCTGCGCAAATTTGTGAGGTGGCATATATACTATCATTTACCAGCATCACGCCACCTTCCATTGTGAGCTACCTTTGACCATATTAGCAGAATTTCCGATGTAATATTTTCTTACGTGACGTCTGTTCCTCTGGATGTGGCGACAATTGTGTCTCATTTGTTAGGTGATCAGTCTCTCTCTCATTTCTGAGATGACCAGGCCCGAGAGATGCAAGCACCTGCAGTGTTGCTCAGGAAATTTGAGCAAAATTCTCAGAGACGCATCCATTAATAGGATGAAACTCGACTTTATTGTCCCAGTCTTCCCAGTTGAGCCCACAGCAAACTCAACGTTGGGTAGGAGCTGGTTAGGGCAGAAAAATCCTGCAAATAAATGGCTCTGATGGGCATCGAACCCACAACCTCATAGCCGGGCGTCTGTGATGCTAACCACTTCACCACAGCGGCTGGTGAAGGCATATCATCTTGCAGATGTCTATGGACCCCTCAGAATGGCCTTACCTACATGATTTGATTTAGCACTCAACAGAGGAGTTTATTTTGCCATCTCGATTCATGTGTGTGTGTGTGTGCATGCATATACTTGTATTTGTACAGAGAGAGAGAGAGAGAGAGAGAGAGAGAGAGAGAGAGAGAGAGAGAGAGAGAGAGAGAGAGAGATGTCGACCATGTGTGTGTTTCCTGAATCATATTAAACGAGAGTTTATTCCCCTTTTTTAATGTCTCCCTTTTCACGATTGATTGCATTTTAATTCTTTTTACAACAAATAATTTTATGTTACATCTGTAACTGATCTCAAATTATTGGGTAACACCATCAAATAAGCCTTTATGAGTCTTTTTCATTTGTTTGCTTGTTCCTCTCATTATATTCGGACAAAAATTCTGTTGTTGTGTGTGTTGTTGTTGTTGTTGTTTTTTAACTGTAACATATTCATTTTTACTAATGTATGTTTAAGGTGAACTCAAAGATACATGCTGCGTACAGGGGCTCAGTTAAAACTTTCCAAATCAAGATGTTCGGCACCAACCTTTCTCTTCATAGCAGAGATGCGTGTCCCATCAATTTCTGATCCTGCTGCATACGCCAGCTCAAACACAAAGGTAATACTGAGATCAGTATTTCCTCACAGCCTTCGCTAAAAAGGCCGGAAATGACGACAGACTGGGGGTGGTGTGGGCGAGAGATCAGAGGAAGGAAAAAGACGAGTGGTTAGACAAACTGCTGTTATGGACGCATTGCCCTTTGGGCGGAATGGAGTTCTTTTGAACTTTGATAGTTTATGCACCAAATTGTTGCTGTCGTTGCTTCTGTTGTTGCAGCAGTTTTTTTTTCTGCCTTTTTTGGGGGGGTGGGGGTGGCGATGGGGGCTGGAATGGGGGTGTTTGTTTTAAAGCGCTGCCTTGTTTCAGGTAGCATACAAAACACCAACCACTTGCATGCAGTTAATACACCATGTCAAAAGCATGCCTCTGAACTCATTATTCTTACATAATCTTCTAATCTGCTGATACGTATTAAAAAGAATTCTCACACAACTGTAAAGCTAGCTGGACATCTAATACAGGTCAAATCCGTGAACTCACTTGCAGGCCTTTGATCATATTAAATACCCTCTTCTCCCTGACTTTATACGTCCTTCTTGCAATCATTGCATGTATATCATGTCTCTTTTTGAGTGTAAGCTCTGCATGGCATTCACTGAACTTGGTAAATCTAAAACTGAAAAGCATCTCCTTTCATCTTTCTATTGACACGAGCCCCAGGCTCAAGCCAAACCCAACAGACAGCAGTGTTTCCAATCTTCATCGTCAGAGATTGTGAAAGCTACATGAGAGGGGGACGGAGAGAAGAGGCCAGGGGAAGGGGTGATGGACGTGGGCAGTCGAGGCAGAGACAGAACGAAGTGCTGTTGTAGGCAGGTCGCCCTTTGGAGGCAGAGAGACTATCTCTTTATTTGCTTTGATGCTCAGCTTTTCTGTGGTGTGTTTTGCTGTGTCAAAAGCCTCGGGTCACACGCTTTCATGATGATTCGCGCAGGATGGCAGAGAATCTGTCTGAAGTAAGAATGTTTTGTTCCTGGAAGATTGTTGCCAGTGTTGTTTGTCACACAGTGCGAGTTTGAATGCTGTTGGTCCAAAACACAAACATTGCCATTGAATCTGGTCATGTTAATATATCGTCGTACTGGGAGTTACAGTATAATGTTTCAGTGGTCCCCTATCCCCACTATTCTGGAATGGTTAGAAACCATCCATTGTACCACTTTTTGGTGGAAGTGGACGTTGTCTATGACTGAAACTCTGTGGTGAACATTTCTCGTTTTCTGTCAGTTCTCTGTTTATTGTCACCTTGTGTTCTTTTGAGTTTTGTGACCAGTTCTGATCGTTTACACTTTTTTCTCTGTTGTTCCCTTGGTGTGTACGACAAAGCTTTTTCTGGTGTAATCTGAAGTTATCAAAATGTTAGCATTGTGCAGAGTGGACACTTTGGTCTATTGTACAGTGCCACTACTATCTTCCATGTGTTTTTTGTGCACTTGGACGTTTTGTTCAATTTTATTCGTTTTCTTTATGTGCGTGTGAGTGTGTGTGTGTGTGTGTGTGTGTGTGTGTGTGTGTGTGTGTGTGTGTGTGTGTGTATGCATGCGTGCGTGCATGCGTGCGTGCATACGTGTATGTTCATGTGTGTGTGTGTGTGTGTGTGTGTGTGTGTGTGTGTGTGTGTGTGTGTGTGTGTGTGTGTGCGAGTGTGCATGTGTGTATGTGTGTGTGCATGCCGCGCGTGTATATGTGTGAGTATGCGTATGTGAGCGCACACACACATGCATGTGTGTGTGTGTGTGTGTGTGTGTGTGTGTGTGTGTGTGTGTGTGTGTGTGTGTGTGTGTGTGTGTGTGTGTGTGTGTGTGTGTGTGTGTGTGTGTGTGTGAGTCTATGTGTGTGTGTGTTTATATGCATGTGAGCGTGCATACGTGTATATGTATGTGCGTTTGTGTGTCTATGCATGTGTGTGTGCATGCCTGCGTGTATTTGTGTGAGTGTGTGCGTGTAAGCGCACACATGCGTGTGTGTACGTGTGTGTGTGTTTGCGTGTGTGTGTGTGTGTATGTGTGTGTGTGTGTGTGTGTGTGTGTGTGTGTGTGTTAGTGGTAAAAAAAAATAACGAAGCAAAATGTCTGTGATGTGTTGAAGTATATGAAATGTGCGTATTAACTGTGTGGTAGTTTCTTGATAATGTGTTGTATGTAAAAAAAACATTTCCTATGATATGAGTTGAGATTGGAGATGGCCAGATAGAGGGACAAAGTGTGGATGTGTGAGTTTGTGTGTGTGTGTGTGTGTGTGTGTGTGTGTGTGTGTGTGTGTGTGTGTGTGTGTGTGTGTGTGTGTGTGTGTGCGCGCGCGCGCGCGCGCGCGCGTGTGTGCGTGCGTGTGTGTGCGTGTGTGTGTGTGTGTGCTGCGCGCGTTTGTATGTAAATGTTGTAAATGTTTAATTTTTCCGGATTTAGGCAAATACGCTTCAAACTGAGTGTGTAGCATAGGAGCAAGAGTACTGTAAGTAATGCTAAGTAATTAACAATCTAATATTAAAGGATAGAACATCAAAGGTAAATGCCCACTGGGCTGTGTAACAAACATTTAAACTGAGGAAAGAAAAGAGTAGTCATTCAAAATCTTGGACACAGATGACGGACTGGATCCGTCAGATAAACTACAAACGCCCGACTGACGATATAATTCCCTTGCTCTTGGGCAATTGATTAATAGATGTCCTACACCGAGTGTTTCTCCACACATACATCTAATGTTTTTACAGAACTTCGTACGAAGGGAATTTAACCGCATTCTGTGCAGTAAACTTCTAATCTCTCTAGACAGAGAAGCAAGGTGATTGCTTGACGACGAGGTTTTCGAGTTGATTTTGCCACAAAATTTAACACAACTCTGATAATACTGAGTATCCGATTTCATTATCAAGTTTCTGAAACTTTCATCCGATGTTTTGTTTAGAAGAATATTGCATTCTGTTAAATCCAAAGGAATATTAAGGGGAATTGAACCTTCAACATTTCGAGCTGCCTTTCTTGCAGCCTGATCGACTCTCTCATTTGCTGAAATGCCACAATGAGAGGGGACCCAGCAAAAACTAACTGATGTGCCTTTATCGGATAAAAGATGTATAACATGATTTATTTCTGTTATCATCTCCAAACGGATTTTTTGAATTTGAAGACTGGATTGCTTCAAGAGCAGATCTAGAATCAGTACATACTAGTACGTGACTGACATTCAGATGGAGATAAAAAGAATAATTTAAGGACATTAGGGCGGCTAGCTCGGCACTAAATATCGAAAAAATTTCTGCCAAGATGGGTACATTTTCTCCACGTTTAAGTCAGGTATTACAAAAGCTGCCCCTGTCCTACTGTCTTCTAGCACTGAGCCGTCTGTGAAAATTTTTAGGTGGTTCTTGTACTGATTTTCCAGGTGTAAGCATACGGAAATTTTTAGTATGTTGGGTGAATCTTTTTTTTGACAAATCTGAATGAATCGTATCAAAGGAGGCCTTTGTTTGTTCCCATCTTGGTACTGGTGAAAAGGATGGTTTAACAGCGATTTCATTACTATTTATGTTGGAATCTCTGATAAGGTTAGAAGTATACGAGTAGATTGATTTTGTAGATTGTATTCCTCTAGCTCGTCTTCCAAAATCTTTTTCAGAATTTAAACAAACTTCTTTTGAACAGAAATTTTTTCTGTGTAAAACTCTTCAGAACAAACTTCGACGCAGCTACTTTTCGAACCTCGCTGAGAGGTAGAACTCCAATCTCATTGTATGTTCCTAAGTTGGATGTATGTGTGGGAACACCAAGAGCGAGTTTGTAAGCCTTGCAATCAATGCTCTGCAATTTATTTAACAGAGATGTGTGGTGCGCTGAAAAATACTTCCTGAGCATAGGTTAACCTAGATCGCACTAGAGCGGTTGATAGAGGTATTAAAGTCGAAGCGTCTTGGCCCCATGGTTGCTTGTTTATAATCTTAAGAAAGTTTTAACTTTTCCGTGCTTTATTTAATATGTGGTCAATGTGCTGGTTCCATGACAGTTTAGAAGTTAAGATTATACCTAGGAATTTTACTGATTTAACATATTTTATTTCAATGCCATCTAAAGTAAAAACTGGGAGCTTTTTTTCTGGGTCATACCCAGAATTGAAAAGCATTATGTGTTTTTTCTAAAGAAAGTGCGAGCCCGTTTTGTTGTAAAAATACATTTATTTTATCGAGTTCTCGTTGGTATAAAGCTTTTATGTAGTTCAGCGACCCTCGAGGGGTTTTCGTTTCATGGTTACTCTCATCCAAAGGCATATATCATCAGCAAATTGAGCTAATTCTGTGCCTTTCGATAAGCCTTTGGGTAAATCTGCCATTAAAAATATTGAATAAGATAGGAGATATTACTGAACCTTGTGGCAGTCCCATTTGCAATGTTCTCGGATTTGAATAAGTATGTTCTATTTTTGTTTGAATTGATCTATGTTCTAAGAATTCTTGAACATAATTATACATGTTACCGCTAATTTCCAACAGTTTTTAATTTGTATAATAGTCTACTATGCCATACTTGATCATAAGCTTTTTTTACGTCAAAGAATGTAGCTAGTATATGTTCTTTCGTCTTGCAAATTGTTGTTTCACTTGAGTTGTAAGTTTGACTAGGTGTTCTACTGTGGATCTGCCAGTTTGAAATCCAGCTTGGTTAATCGGTATGACATCATGCTTTCTTACAGTAATAAGATAATCTATTTAGTACGATTCGTTCCATTAATTTACAGGTATGGGATGTTAAGGCGATTGGGCGGTAACTGTTTATATCAGTGCGAGGTTTTCCATGTTTATATATAGGAACGATAATGGAATGTTTCCATAACCGAGGTATTTTACCATCATTCCAACATTTTTGAAAAAAACAAATGGAGGAACTGCACAACGTTTGCTGGTAGGTGGCGTAGCATTTCATTCGAAATACCATCAAGGCCGACTGAAGTTTTCTTGCTGCCTAATTTACTAAGACATTCTTGAACTTCTTGTAGTGTTATAGGGGGCGTTTAGGTAGTGGTTATTCCCAGGGTCTTTATTACTACTTATATAATGCTTATCCTCTTGTTCCCGATATGATCTATTTTTTTTTTCTGTCAAACTATTCATGCTGCTGTTTTTGGCAAACATGTCAACAAAAGCTTCAGCTTTATCAGAATTTGAAGGGAAATTAGATTTACCGAGTTTGATAGAGTATTGTGGAAGTTTAATTCCATTTTTTTCATTGTTTTATTTTTTCCATACTTTTTGCAAGTCTTTGAAATTAGATACTTCATGTTTGCAAAAAGATGACCAGTATTGTCGCTTTGCCTGAGCTATAATTCTATTCAATTTATTTTTTGCTTTCTTTTTTCTCAAGAAGATTTTCAGCGCACTTATTTCGTTTGTATGCTTTTAATTTTAACTTTTTCTCCTTTTTTGCTCCTCACAAGCTTCATTCCACCAGACATTGCCCAAATGCTTTTTAGAAACCATAGATTTTATATCCTTGGAATTGACTGATTTGCGGCAGACAGCAAAGCGTTTTGAAAGAGATAATATAGTTTGTCAATATCTTGGGTGGTAACGTCATCACAGTTTATTTGAAACGTTCTTAATAATTCTGAAAACGTATTCCAGTTGGCCAGCTTATAGTTAAATTTTGGAACTTTTTCTCGAGTCTGATCAGTCGGTTCAGATCTTGCGTTTTCAAAATTGATGATTATAGGTATGTGATCGCTGTTCAATGTGTCATCAAGGGTATTCCAATCACATATAGTTGCTAGATCTGGAGAGACTAACGTTAGATCTATAGCGCTTGGTTTGTGTTTAGGATTGTCGGGGATGCGCGTTATTCTGCCGTCATTCAACAGATAAAGAGATGAGTCCACCAGGTTCTCAATGAATCGGTTATTTGTTACTAATTGGCAGTCTTTTTCCCAAAATGGAGAATGAGCATTAAAATCTCCAGTGATTAGAAATTTGTTGTTTTGATCTGTCCGCAAGGTACGAAGCCATTCGGTATTTGCATCATGGGCCCTTGCGGCAGATAAACTGACACAATCGTTAATGTGTCTGAGCCAACCTGGACTTTAACAGCGCAAGAATGTGACCCTGGAATGTCTGGTGGAACAGGACTAATACACGGCGTGTACTTTACGCCTTCTTCGATATAAATGGCTACACTGACTTTCTCGTTGGTATCCACACCTTTTGGATGACTGGAGGATAGTAATAATGACAAAGCTTGGGCAATTTATCTTTTCGTACATTCAGTGATTGCAAGGCTAACACATTATATTTTTCATGTACGAGATGTTGAACTAACTGGTCATGGCTAGTTGAGATGGATCTACTGTTCATTGGAACACTTTAAAGCCTTTGTCCAAAGACATGGTCCCCAAAGAAAAATAAATGAGACAAAGGATAATCGAAATAAAAGAAAATTACTAAATTCAAAATGATAGTATGATAATACTAAGTTATACTAAGCTAATTTTCCACGTGTAGTGATTTTTTTGTGTATGATTGAAGGAAAATGTTCGATACAACTGGTTATAAGTCATTACAGTAAAACACAAGTGGTGGTTGAACTGTCAAAATGCTGGGTGCTGGAGTTTCACAAAGTGTGTCCAGTAAGTGATTTTACCAGTCATACAGTGGACTGTACATGTTCATCCACGGTCCGAAGTTGACGCGGATCTGGTGTGAAGGACTGGTAGGCCCTGGGTGGACGGGACGGTGGGTGTCGAGCGACCTTCCGTGGTCTCTGCCAGAAGACGTCCCTGATGTGTCGCCCGATGTTCTTTGCGATGACACTGCCCCTCGGTAGGTGGGATGGAGGCCGTCCTTCAGGTTCCAAGAGTTGACCAGGAGGTTGGAATGGCTCACGAAGGAGATGTTCTTGTCGTCACTTATTCCGAACTTAGGAGGGCGTTGAATAATTCTCCCTTGATATTTAATTTGGATTCCCTGACTGGGGCCATTTTGCTGACTATGACTTTCAGGTTAGGGTACTGTTTAGTAATGTTCCGGATACAGTTGGCAAAGAGGGACGGGGAATTGTGGTACCTATCACAGCCCCTGGTTTGTTTGGGAACAAAACTGAAGCTGCGCCTCTCAGAATAGGTCATGCATTCGTAGATGCTCACATGTGCGAACAAACACATGGCAACACACAAACACACACGCTCATACAAAGATGGTATGAGACCTCACCCACTCACTACGCATTTGCACAATGTGTTCTCTCTCTCTCTCTCTCTCTCTCTCTCACACACACACACACACACACACACACATACACACACACACACACACATACACACATTTCTGCGTATATCAAGGCTTTTTCACTTCCAAAGAGCTTGTAACCAAGAAAAAGACCGCTGCGCGTCAGGAAAGAGAGTACAAAACCACCTGACGCACAGGAGAACCTGAGTGATGGCGGAAGATCAAAGAGCGGAAGCAAAGACACCAAAGACGGCAGCAGCCACAACACAGCAAGACGCCACACCTCTTGCAACATTTCACCATTCTTCTTATTCTCTTTGAGCTATTTTGACTCACGTGTGTGTCAAAAAAGTACTTCTTTGTAATTATCCTCTTTAGGCTGTCTATTTGGTGTGTGTGTGTGTGTGTGTGTGTGTGTGTGTGTGTGTGACTGGATGTGTGCATGCGTGCATGCGTGCGTATGCATGTGTATGTGCATGCGTTTGTGCGTGCATATCTGTGTGTGTGTGTGTGTGTGTGTGTGTAGGCAATGTGTGTGTGAGTGCGTGTGCGTGTGAGTGTGCCTGTATGTATTCAAGATACATTTTATCTTCAGCTTTTCTTGGCAATGACAAGTGCTAGCACAATCTTTGCAGAACAACAAATATTGAGAGGGCCTTTCCAGTGATTCCTTGCTTGAAGATGTAACTGAAGAGTACGGGCCATAGATCTACGATTAACATTTTCAGTAGTATTTCCAATATTACAGATTAGCAATATTGATAGAAATCATACTCACTCATTTCTTGCTTTAGACATCAATGATAGATATTAAATCATGTTGCATGCAATCTTTTGCAACAAAAATTATCTTATCTTCTATTGGGATGAGATCATCTCTTGCATTTTATATTGAGTAGAGGAGATGTACATGAACAAGATACAGAACAAATATTGGCCACATACAAACATATCTCGCCACATAGTGCAAAATACAAGTTTATCATTCATGGTGAATCGAGTAGTGACTTACATGAAAGCATTCAACTGAACAGCAGTTACCACTACCACAGCAACACAATGCAAAATATAGTTAATGACATATGTTGTTGTTGTGGGTGGGTCAAAATTAATTAAGAACAGAGAAATCAAATTGGGAGCATGAGATGAATGATATGGAATACAGGACATGACCAGAGATAATGGCGAACCTTTGAAACAAGCTGAATAGTAAATAGTGAAAAGCTGACTGACTGGAATGTGGCATTGATTTGACCTGTGACTTACCCACTGAAAGAATGGGGCACTTAAGTCTTCTGGGGCCCTGCAACAGTCTTCAAGACTCTAGGACAAGTGATGGGTGATAAGTGATGCATGCCATTTTCATTTTTGAATAAAACTGAAAATATGCTACAGACACCCTTCCTTCACATCGCCTCTCCTCATCATCTCCTCCACCTCCACTCTCCCCCTTTGACACAAGATCCACTTTCATTGCCTGTGTATAATGTCCTTATCATATTCCTTCCTAAACGGAAAGAAGTCGTTTCAGAGTGAGTGAGTTTCATCAAAGAACCAAAGGCAGCACAATGCGGCTCCAGACTCTTCGCCATCGTCATCCTGTTTGAGACTGGCGGTCTTCACAACACTTCATGGCAGGGGAGTCCAAGTAAGCAAACTGCCACTCTTGTTTACCTTTTTCATTCTTTCAGTGTCGTTCTTATTACTTTCATATTCACTCAAAGGTAGCTAAACCCATCGACAGAAATAGTCTAAATTTATTCTTTCAGGCTCGTTCTTATTACTTCCATATTCACTCAAAGGGAGCTAAACCCATCGACAAAAATAGTCTAAACATATTCTTTCAGGCTCGTTCTTATATCTTCCATATTCACTAAAAGGGAGCTAAACCCATCGACAGAAATGGTCTAAACTTATTCTTTCAGTCTCGTTCTTATTACTTCCATATTCACTCAAAGGGAGCTAAACCCATCGACAGAAATGGTCTAAACTTATTCTTTCAGTCTCGTTCTTATCAGTTCCATATTCACTCAAAGGGAGCTAAACCCATCGACAGAAATGTTCTAAACTTATTCTGTCAGTCTCGTTCTTATTGCTTCCATATTCACTCAAAGGGAGCTAAACCCATCGACAGAAATGGCCTAAAATGACAGGTCTCAAAACGTTTTCCTCGATCAACGAGTTTAAACAAATAATTTCAGGAATATAAATGGATGAAAGCGTCATTCAACGACCTTTGAGATTTCTTCCAAGTTTCAGTTACTGAGATTTGTTTCAGCACCGCCATCCAGAAAGGGCTTCCACAGATCTGGCACCACACAACAAAAGAAAATTACAACGCCCTAAAAAAGATAAACCAAAACATAATGACCTACAAAATAAACGTATTGTTTCATTACACAATACTTAAACTATTGAAATCCTTACGGCACATCAAACTCTGAGGGCACCAGCCGAACAAAAAATCGAAAAAGATAATGAAAATATACTTTTTTTTTAACTAAAATTTTAAAAGTTGTTCTTCATCATTTTTTTTTTCTAAGTATCTCAGGAGCCATATACAAATGCAGCGTGCAGAATGGATAAGCTAGTGCTCACTCTGAACAATGCCACACTGTCACTGCCTGATCGCCACATGACATGAAAACAAGCTGATGTGTTAGACACTGTGACAAGAGAAACTACAAAGACTGGCCAGACGAAGAGGGGTGAATGGACAAAGGCAGGCAGACAGACAGACAGACAGACATGCCATGATGACCCGAACTGCAGCTCTTCATTGACAAGGGCCTTTGGGATGACACAATGTCTTAGGAAGCTACGGTATTCAAAATCTGCGCTTCAAGTTTCCTATATGTCGGGTTTTTTTTTTTTGTTTGTTGTTTTTTTTTGTTTGTTTGCTTGTTTGTTCCTTTTCCACAAGACCTTCACCAGTTGTGGTCAGACTACTGGTCTATCTGATGAGACGATAAAACAAGGTATGGAGTATCCGTTTGGTACATGTAAGAGAACTCATGGCAACAAGGGATTGTCTCTGCAAAGAAATCTCCTTTTCATGTCAAGATAAATATAAGCGGCGGAGAGAGAGAGAGAGAGAGAGAGAGAGAGAGAGAGAGAGACACACACACACACACACAGATGGGTGTCACTGTCACATGGCGGCGTGTGTTGCAAGGTACGCGATTCGCTTAATTCTGTAAAGTTTGTCGTGATTGACTCAAACAAAAAAAAAAAAACATCGAATTTCACCTGTTAAATCCTGCTGGCCTGGTGCGTTGTCGATGTTGCTGTGTCGCCATCACAGCATCGCATTTCTACTTCATTCACATAGGCCAGCAAAAACGAACAGACAGGGAGGCAGGGGCACACACAACCACACGAAACGGCAAAATGGAAGTCCGACTAGTCGGGACAGTACACCATGTATCAATGACAAGGGCATACGATTATACACGCATGTTAGTGCCCTATTGGACTCTGCTGAAGAGAGAAGATCACTACACCAAGCACAGCGCAGTATCTTTCATTTCTCAACATTCTCTACTCGGATAGGGATTGGTTGCTCCGACAAGACATGACAAACTTATCAACAGATCACGTGACATTTGGCGCTTTCCTCGGCGAAACTCCTGCGCCCACCAGGGAAAATGTTCGCCCAGCGCACCAACACACTAAAAATAGAAATTTCCCTTATTTCAATTATCTGATCGACTTACCACGCACATCATGGCTATCGATGCAATGGGGGGAAATCTCTGGAGAAATAGAGCGAGTGCTCCTTTTTCGGAATGTTCCACCAGTGAGTCATTTAACACTTAGACTTTTCCAAGTCATATGATGTCGGCCGCGCCGGAGGAATCGTTCATTCTTTTCAGTTTCACTTCCTCCATATAGATATCAAAGACAACATTCCCCTGCTAAAAAGACACCCCACCTAAAAGGCACATGAAAGAAAGTTCAAACTGATGATGAATGGCACTGCTAAATGAGCTGTAGAGGCCATCCTGAAATGTTTTATCTCTACCTAAGAGTCCAAGCAAAACAAGGCAGGAAGCAGCTCGGGACTGGGGTAAAATCCACACACGCATCCGATGTGATACGGCAGACAGACACAACAATCCGACCAGTGTATAAAGGGATTTATCTAGCAAGGATCTAGCACGAAGGAAGATCAACATTTTTCATCTGATGTAAGATTTTACAGACGACAGACTTTTAACGGAATTTTTCGGTGTCTTTTAGGTGTTTTTTTTTTGTTCTGTGAATGACGTTTTCTTCCTAATGGCTTGTGAGTTGACTTCAAACGCAGTGTCGGCCCTGATAAGGCCCTTGCAGTCGGCTGGGCTGTAAGCAACATGACTTTACCCATCTAACGCGACACTGACACCACTAACACAATGTCAAACGAGAATGCAAAGGGTTATTCCTGCCAATCACAGGGCATTACCATTTTTATCGCGTGGGGGGGACAAAAACAATGGCTGAAAATAATTTGTAACAGATTTTTCTTCCTGGTCTAGAGCCCTTCAAGGCAAAATGTGTCTCGTTCATTTCGTTCATATGAAGAGGATTTCAACGGAAGGAAGCTAAATGACATGATAGACTGTTTATACTTCCTCTTTCTTTTTCATCTCTTTTATTTATAAGTATCATTGTAGATGGCGAGCTACGCGATTCGTCCAATTCTGTGAACTCTCTTCGATTGGCAGGACAAGAACTTGGGAGTTCACCTGTTGCTTCAGCTCAAGATGGGCGTCGAAAGATAGCTTCTTTTTATATTGGGCCTGAAGGAATTTACATTCGCAACATTTGCCAGCAGACTCGGTGCTCTTTCACTGAGCCACCTGGGGAATCCCCATAATCTAACGGCCGCAGGAGCAGCAGTAAGTGTTAGAGGTTCACCATGTCAGGAGCATGGACAGATAGAGGATGAACCCTCCCTCTTCTTCTGCCGCCTTAACCTTCACTGGTCTGAATCAGGTACTCATCAACTGCTGGGTGGACAGGGAGGGTTTACAAGCCGGAAAAAAAATTCTATGAGTAGTTCGATGACCTAGCGCCCCCGCAAACGAAGGCTTTAATCGTTTAAATATGGACCCTTCTGAGGTGAAGGGACTAAAGGGAGGAGAAGAAGAAGAAGAGAAGAGGAGAGGAGGAAGAGGAGCAGAAAAGAAGAAGAAGAAGAAGATGATGATGATGATGATGATGATGATGATGATGATGATGATGATGATAAAAGAAGAAGAAAACAAGAGCAAGAAGAACACGAAGAAACATAAGAAACGGCCAGCCAAAAAAGAAGAGATTGTATACAGAAGAGAAGTCACTCATAGAATATCACCACCACGTCCAGAAACTGAGTAACAATGCTAAGTGACAGGTTTTGTACGCTCACGTATGGTAGCAGCTGTAGAGGTATTGACAGCAAGCAGTTCAAGTGTCTTTTCAGATGAAATGAAAATATTTTGACATTATGTTCCCAGTGGAGCTTTTCACAGTATTCCCCGTCTGCTGCCACACACTTCTTTAGCTGTCTGATCCACAGCAGAAATTCTGTTCCGTTGTCGTTTTGGGGGATATGTGACAGACATCGTTAAACGCTCAGAGCGCTGAGTGAGTGTTGGAAGTTTTCCATCAAGCCATTTCTTCAGAGAAAACAAGAAAAAGCCGCATCGAGCTAAATCAGGAGATATAAGAAAAGTTGTGGCAAAGTTTCAACGTTCTCCTGTATAAGGTGTTCTAGTGCCAGAGAACGATTTTAATTCATCCTTCCCCAGTGTCAGGTCTCTTGTCTCTCTGCCTCAGAATGCACAGGGTCTCTGTAGTGCTTGACATCATTGGTCTCCCTTGCCTTACAGTGTTTCTGTAAAAGGATACCTTTGGAAAAAAACAAAACAAAACAAAAACAAACGAAAAACAGTGTACAAAGCTTTTTTCAGAGTGACGTCATCTTGTGTTCGAGAACGACCGCCTTTTAGTACCTGAGCCTTATTTGGGGCCTGTTGGTGGACTTCATAATGGTACACCATGTCTTCACCGTGCCTGTCTCATCAAAGTGTCTTGATCGTAAGTTTTGAACCTTTGAAGGAAAAGTTTGCGGAAAAGTTGTTGTTCTGAGGCGTCAAAATATGTACGATCCCTCAACGCATGCGCGTGCTTTCGTATCCAGATTCTAAAAACAGATGACGAATTTACCCCAGGCTACGTCTTGGCTTTGCGTCTATGACTACCTGAACAGAAGCAGCTAAGTTCTCATCACATTTTATTTCTAATGTTTTCAAGCTTCTTTTCGCTGTTTTGGAATATTCTGAAGAAAAATGAACGATTTGTCCACCGAAAAACTTCTTGTTGATGGTGGATTGCAAGCAGTGTCAACAGCATGCAGGTTGGCAAGAGCCTGGGCGGCCGATTTCTCCAGCTATACGTTTATTTTGCAGAAACGACTGGAAATCTACCTTTGAAGACGTCAGGTATGGGCCATTTTTTAGGTGATGTACAAACGTGATGTTAGAAAGTGTTGGAAGTATTTTTTTTTTTTTAATATCCAATCATACACTTTTAACATCAGTTACATCATAATCATATTGTTCTTAAAATGACGTAATGTGTGTTCTTGTTCAATTGGATTGTGATGCAAAAACAAAGGCATCTTCAAATCACCTGAAAAACCCTCGTAGTGGTAGGCATATATTAACTTGCAAGCATATGATCAAAGAATATGTGCGTGTTTACGTCCGCTGCTGTCTGTGGGGGGGGGGGGGGGGGGGGGGGGGGGGGGGGGGGGGGGGGGGGGGGGGAGGGGGTCAATGCCCGGACTGAAAAATCTGAAAAAAAAGTTCCGGGGATCAGGCAGAGGTTCATGTTTGGCAAAATGAAATCACCCAAGAAAGGCTTTCCATCAAATTAGGTCATCACTGGAATAGCGATTTTTTTTTTTTTTTTTTTTTTTTTTTTCGTTTTTTTCTAATTTAGGGGCTATTTTGGGAAAAACAGCTTTTTTGGATCTTGGCATATCAGAGTAGCTGCCCCTGATTGGTAGGTTAAGAGCTCGGAATTTTTAGCAACTTCTTTTTCATTTTCGTCAGTAGCTCTTGATTTTTTTTTTTTTTTTTCAGGAACGGGGTTCTAGAGAGAGTGAGGGTATGCGTTTCCCAAAGCCCTGATTGATCTTGTCTCATTAATTTCATTATGATTTTTGTGTGTGTGTGTGTGTGTGTGTGTGTGTGTATGTGTGTGTGTGTGTGTCGTGTGTCGGTGTCGGTGTCGGGGTGTCTGTGTATGTGCATATGCGCACGCGTCTGTGCGTGTTTGTGTTTGCATGTGCGTGCATGCGTGCGTATGTGCTTGGTGCGAGCATGCTCGATGCCTGTATGCGTGCGTGCCTTTGATACGAATATCACTGTGTGGGTGTATGTCCCCCATGGGCATACTGGGAAGGGTCTCTCAGTATCAATTGCAACCCCGCTTGGAAGTTCTGTGCAAGTTATTTCCTCTTTCCTGTCACTCCCTGTGACTCTTTCTTTGTCGGTTCCTTTCAGAAAGCTTTTCAAAGGTCTTTGCACTTTTGCCTTCTTTGGCCATGTGGGTGATGCTGATAGGGGGGGGGGGATACGTGCGGAGAGGTAATGTGGAGGTAGGGTGGGGGGTGGTCTGGCCTAAATTGTCGCTCCGCCGTCCAGAAAGTCTATGCCAGTAATTTCCTGTTTGATCTCTCTCTCTCTCTCTCTCTCTCTCTCTCTCTCTCTCTCTCTCTCTCTCTCTCTCTCTCTCTCTCTCTCCACCTGTCGTTGCTACTTTTACTAAATTGTATTTGTTTTTATATGTTGCGGATGGTGTGGTGCTGTGTGTGTGACTATCTGACTCTCACTTTCAAGTCTGGATGCCTGTAACGATTATCCCCTACGCACACCCACACCATACGGACATGGATGGCCAGGCAACACACAAGTTAACGTTCTTTCTTTATATGCTGCTGAACAATCAAAACATTATAAACACATATCACCATAAACCATTAATATAAACTGATAGGCACAAAATAGTACACACCACCACACAGCGTGCAGATCAAGATTTACATTAACTAAGTTATCAATCCACAGGTAGCTTTAAACGTCAGATATCAATATACGGGGAGCTTTAACCGTCATGTAAAGGATACGATTCTGCCCAGCCTTTGAGACAGAGAGTTGTAGTGGTTAAACCCCTTAAACGCGGGATAGAATCGCAGTGAGGGGCAACCTAGCTGGTAGGCTGGAATGCCAGTTAAGAGGCTGGTCAGTCAGTAGACAATTTGCCTGACGGAGTATAAGCTGAGGTGGACTTGAGATTTTAGGTAAACATCTTTTAGGTGGGATGCTGGACTTTGCCCTAGGTACAAAGTCTGAAGGGTCTGTTCCTCTGCACTTCTACAAATCCAGCCACTTACATGGCGGTCGGCCCCGTTGGTCGTCGGACCCAAGGGGATAGAATGTTCGTTGAAGAGCAGCCCACAAAGGCCAGATCTTAGGCACCTTAGACGCTTGTAGTCGTTCTATTGTGACTCGGACCACAAAAGACCTTCTCGAAAGACCTTGTTCAAAGGGGGTGGAAGACCTATATACTCCCAGCGTTCTGGCTCTGAGATGATTTTCTTCACTGAACAGAGTGGGGGGAAGGCTGTGACGCTGGTTCGGGTGTTCGTGAATGTAAAGGGCTGAAAAGCAACTGCCATTGTTGGGCCAGGGTGTAGGCCTAACAGGTGATACGTGGAGCCATAGCGTGTAGCACGCACTGTCCTGAGGTCGGTGGTTTGGTTATGGTTGGTTCAATCCAACCATGATTTAAAATAAAAAAGAGAGAGGAAACCAACGAGCTGGTGTTGGTGTGGAAGTTGATGTGTCAACTTCTCTCTTCCCCATATCCTACCCCTCTTTCCTCCTTATCTCCCATCCACCACCATCCCTTACAGTCAGATATCAATATATCATATCACATATCATATTATTATAATTTATCACAATCTCAGCAATCAAAGACACAGTCCCCATACTTGGCTGCAGCGAGCCCAAGTTACAGTCTATAGCACCATCCAGGGCACCTACTCGGCAAGCAGAGCCGGCCCCGAACACGGCTGGACCGAAGATCCACAGGGTACGGTAAAACACGTCGAACCACCCACGAACACAGTTGAGCCGAAATTCCACAGGGCTTAGCAAACCACGACGAACCACCGACGAACACATCTAAACTGAAGATCCATAAGGTACAGTAAGCTACATCGAACCTACGTCGACGAACATAGTTGAACTGAAGATCCACAGCGTTGGCCTATAGCGAACTACAACGCACTACCGGCCTGACGGTCAGCCTCTCCACGTCACTTAACGGAGACAGCGACGAACAAAAAACAAATACAATCCGAACTCAGGCCTCATCGGTTTTGTTGTTACTGTTGTTCTCGCTCTCTCTCTCTCTCTCTCTCTCTCTCTCGCTCCCTTTTTTTTTTACGTCATGCTATTACGTCGTTTTACGCTGACGTCATAATAGTTAAGTTTTACGTTGACGTCACAATACTTCCCCTCCTCAAAAAAAAGTGGCCGAATTGTTTTTTTAAAAAAGAAGTAAACAAACGGCAGAATGCAAAAACCCAGAAATCACAAAATCAAATCAGCATAAAAAAAAAATAAACTGCAGTAACAAAACAAATAGGACCACAAACCGCAGCAACTGAAAGGGAGAGAAACCTGTGCTCTCAGAGGGCAACTCCCTGCATGCCAACAACAGTGCAGGCAAATAACGATGCCACGCCTATGGCTGAGTACGGACAATCTTTTTCAACATAGACTTCAAAGATGAACCGAAGAGGATTTCAAGCGGACTAAAAGCTATTAAAGCAAGGTCTGGGTGGTTTTAACCCAGTGTTTCATTTCCGTCAGCATATTATGTATTTGCAGAAATGAGTTGGACTTCGTCAAAGCGTCATGCAGTCAGTCCTTGGGTGGTACCATTGTCAGGCAGTCTGTTACTGGATGTTTTCAGTGTGTCATGTAGTTCTTGGATGTTACCTGTGCGTCATAGTTGTTGGATGACCATTGTGTCCTAGAGTTGTTGGATGTTTCCAGTGTGTCATGTTGTTCATGAATGTTACCTATGCGTCATATAGGTGTTAGATGCGACCAATGTTACCAGTGTGTCACATAGTTGTTGAATGTCACCTGCGTATCATATAGTTGCTGGATATTACCAGTGTGTCGTAAAGTTGTTGGGTGTGACCAGTGTGTCATGCAGTCACTGTATGTTACCAGTGTCATGGAGCTATTGTATGTTACCAGTGCGTCATGCAGGCACTGGATGTTACCAGTGTGTCATCGAGCCATTGCATGTTCCAGTGTGTCATGCAGCCATTGTTAATTACCAATGTGTCATGCAGCCATTGTATGTTGCCAATATGCCATGCATCCAGTGTATGTTACCAGTGTGTCATGCAGTCACCGGATGTTACCAGTGTGTCATGCAGTCACGGGATGTTACCAGTGTGTCATGCAGTCACGGGATGTTACCAGTGTGTCATGCAGTCACGGGATGTTACCAGTGTGTAGTGCATCCATTGTATGTTACCAGTGTGTCATGCAGACATTGAATGTTAACATGTGTCATGCAGTCACCGGATGTTACACTTGTGTCACCGGATGTTACACTAGTCGGTTATCGGATGTCACACGTGCGTGCCATGCACTCACTGGCTGGTACCAGTGTTATGCAGTCAGCTATTAGATAATACCATTGTGTTGTGTGGTCGGTTATCGACTGTTACCGGTGTGTTATGCAGTCAGTGAGTGGATGTGATCAGTTGTCGCGCAGATAGTGAGTCGATGTTCCCTGTTCAGCAGGCAAACAGGCATCAATGCTACGGCCAGAATTCAGCGACATCGCTTCAAAGAACGGGCTGCATTCATGCGTTTCTACCACGGGCCCATCTTGGATCTTCGCTCTCTCCCCTTCCCCATCAGTTTCCATCCTCAACGCTTGCAGAATCACATACACGCACGCACGCACATACACACCCGCACGCACGCGCGCGCGCGCGCACGCACATACACACACACACACACACACACACACACACACACACACACACACACACACACAAGAACGAAAAAAACACACACACACACACACACACACACACACACACACACACACACACACACACACACACACACATTCTGCCCTTCTGATCCAAGTTCATCTGTAAATGGATGTCAGTCATCTGACAAAAATTAATGTCCTCAGCGAATCGTTCCTTCGCTGCTCTTTTGAGACAAACTGGAAGGAAAACTCAACGTCTCTCAAGACTATAATAGTCAGCTGATGATTGGAGTGGGGGAAGACGGGAGGGGTATGGGGAAATAGAGGAGATGTTTATTGATTTGTACGATGGGCTTTAAACTCGAAAAGGGAGGTGGGTAATTTTACCCAAACCACACATATGGATTAGTAAAACAATATGAGTCGCTCATATCTTCTTCTTCTGACTCCATACCTGGTCAAAATCTTACAAAACTTTGATTCCACCGCGATAAAAGGACATTAAAACTAAAATCAATAAAACCCCCCTGAAATTTGATGTTGTCCACGCCTAAAGTAACATCATGGGTCTTTTCTTTTTCTTTTTCCTTTTTTTTTTTTTTTTTTTTTTTTTTTTTTATAACCCTTCAAGTACAAAAATGGCAACTCAAAGAGACATTAGCTGACAAGCAATTACAGTTAGCCCGGGCGGTCACGTGATGTGTCCCGTGTGTGTGTGTGTGTGTGTGTGTGTGTGTGTGTGTCTTTCTCTCTCTCTCTCTCTCTCTCTCTCTCTCTCTGTCTCCGTTCTCCGCGGCAAGGGGAGGTGATAAGAGTGCAAAGGGAGAGAAGAAAGTTCCCTGCTGTCTTTGATCATGGCGGCGGACTGAACTCTGAAGAATAACAAAATTTAATGTCCGAGCCTCATCTTCTTTTGTGTTTTTTTTTTTTACGGGAGGAAGAAGAAATGGGGAGTGGGAGGGGTGGGGGGCATGATATGCTAGTATGTGTTCCAAATCTGCCAAGATGTACCTTCAGCTGAGAATAAAGAGAGACTCTCAATCACATGTCACTGTACTGTGGAGCATGAGTCCGATACTGCAGGCCTGTCATGCTGTGTTAGATTAGCTGGTAGTGTGTACATTTGCATCGTATCACGAGTTGTGTGCATCATGGCGTTCTGTGCAGAATTGCATCGTGTCGTGCATTATTGTACTGTGTCGTATCAGGCATCGTGTTCCATGTACAGTTTTCAGTTGTTTGGTATGCAGGTGTATTGTACTGTAGTGTATTTACAGTGAACGTTTTGCTACCGGGTGACAACACTAGATACGTGTATTGATACACACATCGGATGATCTATTAGGACATGTCTTCAACAGACTATGAACAAGATTTTATGGCGTTGTAATTCTCTCTCTCTCTCTCTCTCTCTCTCTCTCTCTCTCTCTCTCTCTCTCTCTCTCTCGTATCGTATCGTATTGTAGTTCTAGTCACGTTTTGCATGCTTCTTTTGTTGCCTTATCTTATTTTGCATTGTTGACCCTACTCACGGCGATGACTGGATAAAAAAAAAAAAAAAAAAAGCACATTAATGCTTATCTATTATCCTCATAAAATAAAGAATATGTTTTGTCTTGTCTCTCTCTCTCTCCCATATTTTAAAGGTAGGAGGTCGTTATTGGCAACACTACGCAAGTGCGCGCATATGCGCGCGCACACACACACACACACACACACACACGCGCGCGCGCGCACGCGCGCGCGCGCGCGCGCGTACACACACATGTACAGAGAGACATAGAGAGAGCGACTGATTGATTGGTTGATTGATTGATTGATAATCTTTATTTCCATGGGTAACAGATAAGCAAATACATGTGTGTTGGTTTTTGTTTTTGTGTTTTTTCATTTGGCCCTCGCCGCGCTAGAGGACTAAGCGTGACTAGCAACTAATTAAGCATGAATAGCCACTAAACCTCATAACAAACTTTTCACCACCAACATACATATCTTAAAGAAAAAAAAAAAACACATAAAAACGTGGATGAACTTAAAAGGGAATAATGAAATAACAAACAAGAACAAACGAATTAATTACTCGGAAAAAAAAAAAAATTAAATACAATAAAATCACCACTCACACTCAGAGAGACACATAGAAAGCGATCCTCCTATTAGTTATCAAAGCAGGGCGAGGGAGAAAGAGATGCTTTTATATTTCTTCTCTGCCAGTATAGGTATACAACGAACAATTATGGCTCTTAATGATCTAGCAAGCAACAATGCATCAGTAATAGCAGTACCCCGAGAGAAAAAAAGAGAGAGAGAGAAGAGAGAGAGAGAGAGAGAGAGAGAGAGAGAGAGAGAGAGAGAGCGTGATGATTCATACTTACATGCACACACACATAGCCTACACTAACACCACCAACAACAACAACAACTACATCAACAGCGATACAATTATGCAGATAGAGACGGACAGACAGACAGACAGATAGACAGACAGACAGAGAATTTCTATTGAAAACTGAGAGCATTTCACATGAGAAGTTTTAATCTGATCTGCCAACATGTGGATACGGAGACTGTTGACCTTTTATTGTGTGAAACCTGAGCTCATTAGCGTCACTCACGTCGGAAATGCCACGGACTGGCACACGTGATGAACGTGCCAGCTGACTTGGGGGGAAAAAAGAAAGTACCAGTGGGAGGGGGGGGGGGGGGGGGGGGGGGGGGGGGGGCTTCTGGTGCGAATGGGGGGGTGGGGGTGGGGGAGAAGGGAGGCCGAGAGAATGCTTTGCCCTCATTCTTTTCAGATGTCATCAGACATTTCAATGGGAGGGTGGAGGTGGGAGTGGGGGGGGGGGGGGGGGGGGGGGGGGGGGTGATGGGGACGCAAAAAAGGTAGGCCTACTAACCCTGATCTCTGGAGTGGAGGGAAGGGGGACTGGGAGTGGGGGGAGTGGGGGTGGGGAGAGAAAGGCATCGCATCCCGGCCCCGTCCCTTCCCACCCCGAATCTGACGTCCTCTCTCTCATATATATATATATATATATATATATATATATATATATATATATATATATATATATATATATATATATATATATAAACCGAAAAGGCAGAGGAGTCAAATTACACTTTCCGCGGTCACTGACGAGAGAAACAATCAGGTTTCGAAATACCGGTATCTGACCAGGAGTTATATGTTAGTGAGCTTTCTCCCCATTGGAGATTGTCTCCCGCTTCGGAGACTGTAAGCTTGCTGAAGGTTCATTTTGAGATGCATTTATTATTCCCCATTCACCCACTCAAGCACATACTGTCAGCTAGGCAGAATTATCTACCACTGCAGATATGAAGGCTTATCACTCCCCTATTTTTACAATCTAGGACATAAGAGCAAGCTTTGTTTATATATATATATATATAGATAGAGAGAGAGAGAGAGAGAGAGAGAGAGAGAGAGAGAGAGAGAGAGAGAGAGAGAACATCTTCAGTTGTTGGGGTTTATTTTTATTGCAAATCACACAGGGCTTCACTGGGGCTGTCACAAGTCGTGAGAGGCCAGCTTTTTTAGCTTTTTTATGTGATAATCTGGCGACTATATAGCAAACATTGTACACACTGTCTCCATTCTGTAGCGTCCACTTATCTATAAGACCTTTCCATTGTATGTTGTTTTGTTACATTTAGAAGTTTTGTTGCTATTGTCTTTTTCTCCTTTCTAATCTTTGGGACCGTGAAATCCAGGGAACTCCCTGGGGCTCACACCACAGAATGATCTTATCAGCCTTTGGGATATCAATAGTTAAACTACAGTGTCATTAATTGTTCTGGTTGCTGGTTAGTGATCACAGTTGTCTTTGTTGTAGATTGTTTTTCGAAGACAAAACCTATATATCTGTTTATTTGCTTTTACGTCTGCACATATGTATGTATGCGTTTTGTATGTCTGTTTATGTTTTTGTGTCTGTGTATGCCTCTGTGTGTGTGTGTGTGTGTGTGTGTGTGTGTGAGAGAGAGAGAGAGAGAGAGAGAGAGAGAGAGAGAGAGAGAGAGAGAGAGAGAGAGAGAGAGAGAGAGAGTTTGTAACACGGTCCTCATTGTCGGCAAGTTCATATGACTGCCCTGTGGCGGATCCATCCTGTGAAGGACACTCATTTATACTGGCTCTGCAACGATTGGTATTGTCAGCTCTAGGGAGGGGCATAGTAGGTGATGTCCTGTACATGCAAGATCAGAATGGACACACTGAACACCATCGAAGTGACAGCAGCAGTGCAGCGTCTGTCTCTTCTGGTGGGTTGACTCAGTAGTATATAGTATTGATTCTTCGCAGTGAACTGTCACTGCTGAGGCAGCACACACACACACACACACACACACACACACACGCACTGGGGCCCCAAAACTGCCAGACTTCATCAAAACGTTTCTTTCTTCATTTCTGGTTTCCCCACTTGCCAAACAGAAAGCACAAGATGGTTTATGTGTAAAGAGATGTAGTAGACATACATTATGTTTATGATTAGAGAAGAAACAAAATGATGATATAATACCTTAGTCTGAATGAGCATGCTTCCTTTTTTTCCCCATCATTCTTCTTCAACCCTGATTTTAGCTTGATCAGTAGCGGTTTTGACAAGAAATAATGAATCACAGTAGTCATGAGGTTAAGCATTGGCTGATGAGGACAAATATATCATATGCCAGCAGTCTCAACAAAGAAAGTCAGATTCAATACAACTTTTCCAGTTCAAGGAAAGCTTTTCAGTAACAGTCAGCTGGCATATTGTTGCGTCTAGAGACTGATTATTGATATCATACTGGACACTGCAGCTGATGGAAATCAATTCATTGAGGGTGTGAATACATGTTCGTCCATGTATGCATACACATCTTTGAGACAATGCAAGTTTGATCATACAGACTGACTTGAACTGTAATTTTTCAAAAAGGTTACCATTCACGTGAATCAGAATAAAAGCTGTTTATTTCAATTTGCTTTGAAGAGACCTTAAGTGCTTGAAAATATGTCTAAACTTCTCCATGAATGACTGCACAGTGAAATCATTTTTTTTTTTTTTTTTGAATGAACTAGCTCACTCGTTTAGTCACAGATTTCATGTGAACAGCAAGTAAGATGTGGTGTGTTTGTGCGCGTGTTTTGTGTGTGTGCGTGCATGTACGAGCATGTGCACGTGTGTGCGTGCTGCATGTGTTGTGTGTGTGCCCATATATATGATTTAATTCAGTTAGTGTTGTTTATAGCCACGCCGAATGTGAGGGGCCATATGTCAATACGCAAGTGGTAAGCATTTTTTAGGTGGAAGGACGAACTTGTTGAATTTACCCATATGCAATTCAAGGTACAGAACAGTGTGGTCAGTCCTGCACTCTGGGCACCACAGCCAATTGTTTCCCTTTTTTGTTTGTATAGCACAATGTGCATGTAAAGAGGAGCCAGAAGATGGTGGTGGCATGCATGTGCGATTTTAGTATTTGGTAAGGTAAGGTAATGTTGCTTATAGCCCAGCTGACTGTAAATGACCATATCAGGGCTGTCAGCACGTTGAAGTCAACTCACATGTTATCAAATACAAAAACAAAAACAAAAAAAAAAAAACATCAACACATCTCTCTTTAAAACGCACCTCTAAAAACACACCAGAAACTTTGTTAAAAGCCTTTCTTGCATAAAATCTTCGATCAGATGAAAAATGTTAATCTCTTTCAGAAATTCAAATATCACGTCAGGTGGGGCATCTCTGAACAAGATTTTCATGGAGTCTGCTGTAAAGTGTTTATGTCTCACATCGTGCAAGTCCCCACATTCTAAAAGAATATTTTCCACTGTAAGTGAACATGGACATGGAAGCACCACGGGGCTTCTTCACCTTTTAGAAGATAAAGAGTGGGGGTGTAAAAACGAGTGGCGTGTACACAAACGGCACAAGACTGTTTTGTCTTTACAGTAACATGGTAAAACTCTTTCAGGTTTGGACGGATTTTGTACAATTTGTTATCCATCTGCAAGTTCCTTTTCTCTTGCCAGAGGTCTTTGACATAAGCCTGTGTTTGGGGTTTCAGATCAGTGTGTGGGATAGACGATCTGCTCAACTTTTCCTTTGTGGTACTCTTGGCAAGTTGATCCACCACCTCGTTGCCTCGAATGCCCACATGGCTGGGAACCCATGGAACAACAACACAGACAAGTTCCAACTGAAAACCATGTCGAGTAATTAAAGACTTTCCATCAGAAGAGAAAATATTTCTCACACACAGACACACACACACACACACACACAGGGGCAAAGTAAAACACTTTCACACTCATTATTAGTCAAAAGTTTTATTCCACACTGAATAACAAACAATCATGATGAACAATTAACCACCGACATGGAACTTGCACAGAACTACCTCCAAATCTGGCCATCTTAAAAAGAAAAAAAAAAAAAAATCAACACATATTGCTGCCTGAACTCTCCTCAAAGCACACCTCATGCTACTTCCAAGGAAATCCCAACTACTTTGACACATTTTCAATCATACCATCCACAGAAGTCTCCAACCTTTCACTTTATCCTTATCAAACTGCTTACTGTGACAACATACCTGGTTACAAATGGAGTCGTGTATGATTCAACACCACGAAAAGGAATATTTCGTTTGCTGGATGATTTCAGCTAATAATCCAAAAAGAATTTCCAACAGATCTTATTTCTTTCGATATAAAAGCAAATGTCTGAGGGTTCTTCGAAAAGAAAATTACTGACTTCAGAAGTTACCAATTCGGCAGCCATTCAAGGAAACTGGGGTTCCGGGATTATCTAACTGTACATCCAGAAAAGCTCCTAGTAATCATTATACGCCGTTTCCAGACGTTTGGAAGTCAAGACATACAGTTGCCCTTCATAAGTGAAGATGAAGTCTCACAGCACTCAGAAATGGCCAGATGGCAGAACGATGAAAATCGAAAAAGAAGAGAAAGATCAGTGGCCTTTTCCAGCTTCTTGTGAGAAAGCACTACA
>JADBJO010001268.1:210000-250000 GCA_016801955.1 Conus betulinus
CCCTTATCACTTTGCTATATACTGTACTGAGAGTAACGACCTTTTAACTCTTAAAACTACACAGAGGAGTGATCCAGACAATCACATCATAAATATGACACTCCTAATATGCTGATATTGAAAGCTTCCTTTGGTATAATCACAAGTCTTCTGGAGTCAAAATTCAGGAGCCAGGTGGAAATTTGTCTATCATCTGAAGGTCTTTCACTCCCCACTGCTTGAGGTTAGTTGAAAACTTTTAACAGAAGGCTCACACAGAAGATATCATCTGGCAGACATGACTACAAGCATT
Source organism: Conus betulinus (assembly GCA_016801955.1). Classification (NCBI taxonomy): domain Eukaryota; kingdom Metazoa; phylum Mollusca; class Gastropoda; order Neogastropoda; family Conidae; genus Conus; species Conus betulinus. The sequence continues at coordinate 210,293 of JADBJO010001268.1, forward strand.
TCGGACCACTATTGTAGCTGGGATATATCAGCAATACTTTGCTTCGTACTTTCAACAAGCAAAATGAAAAAACTAGTTACCATCCCCATACTTTTTTTTTTTTTTTTGCTTGTTTTTTGTTCTAAAACAGAAAAATGTCAACGTGTGGATTTGTTCACCAAATCCCAGTTTCCAGGAGTTATATCTGAAACAGGAAAATACGAATTTTTAAGAGGGTTAGCAGGCCAGCCTTAAAACAGTTAAATGGGCTTCTAGCACTGGGACCAAGAAACAAGTCTGAATGAGGCGGGAACCAGAACTAGTGTGGAGTAATTTAGCCATTGAGACACTCAAAATGAGACAGCAGAAACAAAACTGAACAAAACAAAACCATCATAAGCCAAGCCCACTTTTGTCACATTTGGGACTGACCTTCCTCTTGGTGTTGCAGAAAATGACAGCTTGTGTGATGGTGAGTGTGTCATACAGGTCACACAGTGTGTCAAATTTCCACTCCTCTCTCTCCACAGCCACGAAGAACTGCTTGATGCCTTCCAGCGTCAGTTCATCACTGGAATCATCCATAATGGCCATGTGACTGGTTATTCTTCCCTACCAATGCTACTCCAGAAGAATCAATGCATAACCTACAAAACACTTGAAAACATATTTACTAACAAGCACCTCATTTGAGCTAGGTACTGATTTCTGTCCATGTTTCATGTGCTTGTGTAGTCAGCAAGAGATTTTTTTTTTTTTGTCTATGTGTTCAAAAACTGGTGAAATGTCAATAGAAAAACTCTGTTTGACCATGTACCTCAACTGTGTGCATTTTTGTCATATACGGTGCTCTAAAGCTGTGGGCTTGAAATCAATCCTTCTAGCTCTTCTAAGGCATCAAGAGATATCATAAAAAATAAATAAATAAGAAAAAAAAAACAGAAAAGGAAATCAATACTGATGTCAGTTTGAAGTATTTCTTTTCTGAGCTCAATGATTATGCCAGTTAAAAATTGCCAAAAGTATGTGCAAAGTCTTGAAGGGAAAGCAAAACCTCCAGACACATGTATGCATGCAACATTGCTTGCAGAGAAAGGTGTAACACACAAATATGAGTGTAACACTGTGAAAACATTGATATTATGCTGCACTTACAGCTAGTTGCAAGAAGAATGTAAAATTAAAAAACAAGAATTGAAAACTAAATGAGGAGATGACTTCCTTGCAGACTTTTGGCTTGTTTTGACTTTACAGAAACCACTTTCATCTGTTAATTCCCATTTTGTCCACTCCAATACAATTTACCAGCAAAAATGTTGTGTGCACTGCTTTTGCTTTTTTTTTCTCAAGTGTTGGATATTTTGGAGGGAATACTACCATTTTATAAAGTTTCATCAGATGCATCTATGGATAAATATTATTCTATGTTCCTGTACTTTTAAGCACATAAACCACTATGTCTGGTGGTATAATAACCTCAATGTTCGGAGAGAATAAGGGACATAAAAGAGAATATATATACAAAAAAATTAAAATGTTCACACACACACACACACACACACACACACACACACACACACACACACACACACACACACAATCTTTTTTTTTCAAAATTATGCTAACAGACCAAAATGTATCAATTGCTGTCATGCCAACTATAATATTTCAAATAACTAACCGTTTGACAAGGATGCGGATGGGATCTGTCATAAACTTGTTGGTCATCTCCAAGATTTCATGCGGAAGTGTGGCAGAGATGAGAACCACCTGGGTAGCAGGGAGGCAGATAGCGGTACACATCGTAAATCTGTTCTTTGAAACCTGAAAAAGAACCCTCCACATTAACAAACAAATTGACAACTGATCAATATTTTACAAAAGATACACAGTATTGTCTTCCATTACGGAACTCTTTAAGCCTTTGTCACTATTGTTGTCTGCTAAGGTACATTTTTTGCAAGCTACCAGATTTCTACATTGTCACCCTTCTATCTTTCAAAGATCATCTATCCTTTTAAATGCGCAGTATTCTCTTATCAGCCGTAAGCAGTTAACTACTAGTCTGCTTGTCAAAAGAGACCCTACATGTAAGCTCCCAAAGAGGTTACTTGAGATGGTTCAGATACAGATCTGCTAAAGCAAAAGAGGCTGTCATCTGCTAGGTGCTATGATTTGAGCCCAAACCGTTTTTTCCATTTTTGGTTCTTTCGCTCATGTCGAGTGCAACAATGAGTGACAGTGACTGGAAGCCTATCTATTTAACTCAAATGTGGGCAATTCAGCAGCCCCAGTACAGCTGAACTGTTAATGATGACAAGAAAGCAAAGTAGACTGTTAAGAATCGTTTGCAATTGATTCTAACTTTGGTGACAATGTGAAAAATGACCAAGACGGGGGAAGACAGCATCAATGTTGCATATATTTTAGATTTTTACCAGAAAAGCATACATCCAAAGGAACCAGTGGGACACAGAACACTGTCATCAATCCTGCAGCAGCTTAAGCACATTTGAGTGCATCTTTTCATACATATTCTGGATTCTTTGAAAAAACAGGTCAGAGACTAAAATACTCATTATAAACATCAACACAGACATGTACCAAGCAAATAATATATGCAGCCTACACAATTTTCATGCCACATTTGGCGAGAAATGGTACTGCACAATTCTTTGGTGAATTTTCTTCAGACAGTACCACAGTTTACACATTTTTATGGCACTCTTCAAAATGAATTAAGTTCTCAGATATACATCTTACATGAAAAAAAAAAAAAAAAAAAAAAAAAAACCCAACAACAAAACCATGGCAATCAGAAGGTTAACTCCGTAGCCCATGAACAGTTTTTTTTTTTTTATTATTCATTCATTAATCAGTGGCAAATAAAACACTGAGTCTGAGTCAGACTAAGTGTGAGTGGGACTCCGACTGTCACTTAGTTCTCCTGAAATAGATGAACATGAATGTGGCGAAGGAAAATGACAAGAAATTATCACCACAAACCTTTGTTGAGCATCTCATCAGCTTCATCAAGAATCAACATTTTGATGGATCTCGTTCTCAGATTCCTCCTCTTGATCATATCTGAAAAACACAAATAATCAGTTTAAGACCATAGTATTAAAAGAAAGATGAAAAACAAACGAATTTCTTTTGGGAGAATACATAAAAGAGTGCATACTTACAGCATACACAATATGAACTTTGAAAGATGTACCTTGTTCGAATAGTTAAAGCCTGAAGTCGTGAAACGCTCGAAATGCCGACATCTCAAAACGGACAACCTGAACCAACCCTACTTCAGCAAGCATAGCTGCTAGCAACAGAGTTGAAACAACTTAAAAAAACCACACAAATTTTGTGTTAAAAAAACATTTGTCTACTACATGTAAAAACCCAGAACACTAAATGTTTAAATTACTTCGTACTGGGTGCAGATACGAGCCCAATGACACGCGTCATGTGCGTTGTAATATTTCATGCTAAGTTCACTTGCCATTTCCATCGTCTGCTAACAATCAAAATCTTCAGGAAATGACTGCATTTTTTTTTCAAACTACTGCATCACACGGGAGAATTATTTCATGTTAATGATATAAATTCTGTTTCCCATTTGATTTGGACAATTTTGCAAGGTTGTCAACATTTTTGTAATATATGACGCGTGTCATAATGTTCAATAAAATCAATATTGCAAAATTCAGTTGTGTTTTCACATTTGATCTACATCCGGGTACTCTCCATCAACCACATGGGACACTCATGGAAGTCGCCATTTGCATTAGCAGACGGGCACGCCAGTGGAAAGGTACGTGGTAAACTTCTTGTGAACGCTGACACACGTGTCATGCTAAATGATGATTGTCATCAATTATGTAGACATTTTCCTCATTTCTACACATGGTAACTAATGTAAAGCCTTAGTTTTCTTGCATAAAGCAGATTCAAATCTTTAGTTGCAAGATTTTTCGAGTGAGTGCTGTCAGAAACACTTGCTCTGGCAGTTGAATAGTCGCTTTCGTTCGATTACAGAACTGTGTAAGACTGATGTTTTTGTCATCACTTCAGAAAATGACGTCCGTCATTAAATTTTCTTGACTTAATTGACAAAGATTGATTTTTTTTTTTATTCTATGAAGCTGTGATTTATTACTAATCTTTGCTTTATTTTTAATCACCTTATTATGAAAGGTTTCTATAAGTGCATGATAAAAAAAGACAAATTTTATGGAACTTGTTTTCATTTCTTTGAGCTATTAATACAGCTTTTATTAATGGGTGGGGGGTGGGGATTTGTATGCATGTCTGAGCGTGTGGTTTGGAATGATCAAAGTTTCTCTTTTTTTTTTTCCAGACCAGATGGCGAAGGCATATAAACTGCATATTTCATCAGATGGGGGATCTGAGAAGCATGCTGAGCGACAGAATACTGACCTCAAAGCCCAAAAAGATGCTGACAGAAGAGCAAGAAACTGAGCAGCTGTTGAAGCCTATAGAAAGCAGCTGAAAGAAGATCCTGACTGCTATGGAGAACTGAAGGAGCAGAACGTGTGCATGTGTACTAGGTTTGATGGGGTGATGTGTGTGTGTGTGTGTGTGTGTGTGTGTGTGTGTGTGTGTGTTTTTTTTTTTTTCCCATTTCAAATTATTGATTTTAAAGTCCCATCTTGTGGATATTTTGTCAACAAAACATTTGATTACTAAATTGAACAACACACAATATTGTTATACCTAGTCTCAGTCTTTATTTTGAAAAGGTATCGCGGTTGGACTCTAGCATTAAAGTTGTAGGGTATTTTTGTTGTATGATCAAAAACTTATATCCAGTTGGATGATGTCAAGATCTACCCACTAAATATGTAAAATGTCTATTACTGTAAAAAAAAAAAAACAAAACCAAATAACCATTACCAAAAAAAAAAAAAAAAAAAAAAAAAAAAAGCGTGTTACACTATCTATCATGTTCTCTGTCTTGCTCTCAAGCTCTATCTTCAGTGCAGGAGTGTGCACGTACACATTGCACCATATTACGCCAAGCGAAGTTTGTTTGTGAATATACTTTTCCATGACTGGAGTTGAAAGCTGCAGTTAAGTACCAGTCCAGGGTAAACTTTGCTGTATGTTGATTATCGTTCTTTTGAACATATTTTTGAGATTTATGTAAACCTGACGTTTGTCATATTTTTCATTTTGCTGCAAAAGACAGCAACTGTATGGAAAGTAAACATTTACATGAAAAAAAAAAATATTTGCTTGCATGTTTGTTCTTTGGATGAGAGCATTTTTTTCTGTTGTTCTTGAATGGAAATCCTTTGTTGTTCAGTTAAAAGTTCTAAAAATGTTATGACTGACATCAGCGATACACAACAAATGACCCTTGTAATACCTGTATTATTGACTGGTACCAGTATTTTCAGGTTTTGCTCATAAAAACATTCTTATTTTCTAGATAAAGTGGATTTTTTTTTTTGAGCTTCAATAGAAAAATGCGACAAAAACAGATGGTTGTGTTGTAATCGCTGATGTCTGTCATACTTCATGAAATGCAACATGATTTCAATTTACTCGAAAACCAGTCACAATATTGTCTTGCCTTTTCACACATTACCGATGCAGGCATGACACTGTACGTTCATGTAATCTCCCAAGGCCAGCATCACCTGAAACAGTCGACATTTATAATGTATGAATTACTTTATTGCAAATACAGTTGAGAAACTATCAAAAATTATTACCATCTCTGTAGAACAGGGACAGACGCAGACAGATTCATCAGTGAATTAAGCATCCAATTTCACGGCGCTCAACTTTTTCTGTCAACGTTCGTGCTGTTCTCCTGGAGTTTGTTCCCTTTAATTTCAAAACACAACATCCCACTACTCTGTACAATTAAATTTTCACAGCAAAAAATATACATTTCGGGAGGGGGGGAGGGGGGGGGTAAACAACTGAAATGAAAGCAAGGAAGAAATGAAAGACTTTAAAACAGAAAAAAAAAAAAAAAAAAAACAGAGAAAGAGACAGATGCCTCAGTAACATAATGCAGTCACTCCAAATGGTTCATTGCTTTTATTTCTTTGAAGTGCATAAACACTTCATAAAAAAAATACAACAGCCACAAGCAGAGAAATACAATGAACACTAGCAAATCACATCATGAATATGTTCTAGCATGTTTAGTTAAATTCACCTAAACTAAGTGTTAGTTCCTTTCTGTCATGATGCTGACCTTGTTCCAGCAGAAAATGATTTAAATCAAAGCAGCCAAATGACTGTCAAATGATACAAAAGAAAAATCTTAGAATTCCACCTTATTTCACAGGATCTGAAACAGTATTTCTTACTCATCGAAAGACAAGACATAATCTCCTAAATAATTCACATTCAAAGCTCTGTTTCCAAATTCCAGCTCTCTTGGACTTGAAAGCCTTGTTGACCAGATAATGCTTATAATTCAATGTGTCACAATGAAAAACTGTAATCTAGCTCAGTGGCAGAGTTGGACTTGTGATCCTGGTGATCTTGCGAGTGCCATCCAGGCCACTTCCGTACAATGTGATTTTCCTGTAGGAGTTGATATAAAGTTCTGTAAAGTCCTCTGATTAAGACTGTGATTGTATAAATCAAGATTCCATGTGTGAACGCACACAGAACATGTAGCACACACGTAAAATCCTATTATTAATATTCAGAGGAGAAGGCTACTTTTTTGGCTGCTGGTTTGGATGCCAAATATACATTGCATGCATCATCTGACATTAAAAAAAAAAAAAAACAGAAAAAAAGAGTGACTATACTTGACTGAATGACACAGGAAATGACTAAATGTCATTGTCAGCAGGCAGCAATTCAGTTGGTACTACCCAGGTAGGCAGCCCTTGTGTAACTGACAGTGTGGATCTTTTTTCACTTAAGCGCTCGGAACATCGCATCTAACAGAGGACAGGGACTATGTAAATACAGTAATCAATGATGATAACAACTGACTGCTCTTATTCTGGCCATACATTTCACTCCAACAAAATAATCCATATTATCGAAACACTGAATTCCAGTAACTCATGGCACAGAAGAAATAAATTTGCCCCACTTACTTTCTGGATCTGTGTGGCCAGCTCTCTGGTTGGAGACAGAATGAGTGCCTGCGTTTCTCGCACCTGGATATCCAGACACTGCAGGACCGAGATGGAGAAGGTGGCTGTTTTACCAGTCCCAGACTGAGCTCTGTGAACATCATGTTCCATTAAAAATATTATTACAGAAACACCCATGGACAGTTGTAACAATCAAAATTCTAATACTGTGATGTCATCAGCTGCAAACAGCTTTATCCTAAAGATCAGTTGTCAATGTACAACAGATCTGACCTTTTCACTTAGTTTCATGGTTTTTCAGCCGATTATGAAAAATTGCTCTTAACGGTCATAGTAAATTCTTTGGTTTTTGCCAAGTCATCCACAATCACCACTAGCAGTTTCCTAATAAAGATCATCCAGAAAAGCCTTGAACAATGTTTTGCCAAATCACCCTGAGAACCATAAGCAATAGCCTGTAAAAACTTCATTCAGAAAAGCCTCAAATAAATAAAGTGTGTACTCCAAGTGCTTCAACTAAAAACTTATGTCAGTGATAAGTAGTCTACTTGTATATAAACATTTCATCAATGTATACAATCAAAAAATACTTAAGGTGCAATCCTGTCTGTTTTTTTAAACATAGGAAATTAAAAAGACACCTTTTTAAAATATCATCACCACAACTATAATGTGCTCTCTTTGTTACTATTCATACAGATCAAATTACAATGCAAATTATTAGGAAAAATAATAAGTAAACTTACTGGGCAATCACATCTCTTCCTTTGACAATTGGTTTGACAGCTCTCTGTTGGATTGCTGATGGTTTTTCAAAACCTGTTCAGATGTGATGTAAAAAAAAAAGTAAAATAACATTATAATTAGAAAATTCTGAACAAAAATATATCTATCAAGCCTAGTATTTATACATCCTCTATCTTTCTACCTCATGCACACATACACAGAGAGAGAAAGAGAGAGAGAGAAGTGTTTATTTTTTGTGTTTACAAACTTTGTTCGTTTCATAACTAACCTAAATTCTATGCCTTTCTTGTGTCTGTCAGAACACTAAGCAATTACTAAAATCAACAATGTAATATAAATGGAAGTATAATTGTACAACCAGGTGAGGTACACATCCCATATTGCATGTCATACATGCAAGGTTTGCACACCAAAGGACAACACACTTCAGCAAAGAAATACGGCACATGTGCACCTGTGCAACAGGAAGTGTTTACCAAATAGCAACATCATCTGCCTATAGTGACTAGCATGTACACTGAAATAGTGAAAAGAAAACACAAGCAGGATTATCAGCTCCATAGAGGTGGGGTTACGAGGACGATGGAGAGGAGCAGGGGGGGGTGGGGCTGGTGGGGGGTGGGGGGTGGGGGGGGGGGGGGGGAAGTGGTGGGGGGGGGGGGGGGGGGGGGGTAGTGAGATGTTCAGAGAATGGAATGAAGGAGTGGGGATGGAAGAGGGAGAATGAAAGACAATTCCAGTGACCAGTTGTCCTTGGGAAGAACATTACTTGCTGTTGTTTGCAGAAAGGATGTAGGTTTCCCAGTGTGACTGTCTTGTTTGTGTTGATGGTGGTTTGGCACTAGCCTGTGTGGTGTGTTGATGGGAACGTTTCCAGGTGAAACTTGAAAAAGGTTGCCAGCCTCACATCTACTGATCTAGATATTGTGTACCTTCTTCCGCTAATGACCCGCTGCTGACGTCAACAACAGAGAATGATCCCATGATATCACAGGGCAGTGGATTTTGGGAAAGGTGGGCATTTTGGTACGTACACAAAACTGAACATCCATTAGCAATTAACAGTGCTGTTGTCATTTCACAGCTGTCACACCCAAGCTAGAGTTCAATGCTCCAGTGTCAATTTACACAACCCTTAACATGATTCTTCAAGACTTGGAAAAATGACTATGGAATGAGATTATCAAGTGGAAAGATATCAGAAAACAGCTATGTAGAAGTAGAGCTAGAAATGGAAAGCTGCTAGAAGAGCAAGGTTACTGTATATCCAGTAGTAATAGAGTTAAAACTTGAAAGCAGCTAGAAGAGTAATATCAGTGTATATATCAGGTAGTTACTGTAATACTACTACAACTAGTAGGTACACTATACATAAGTTCAGCTTTCGTCTTACGTTCAAATTGAATGTGTGTTTGCACAAACTATTTTCATTTGATTTACATTTCTGCATGATACTGATATTAAAATTTGCATTTTTGTCATCATTTCATAAAATTAAGGCTCGAGGGTAAAATTTAATAGCAAATCATTAAAAATTCCTCGTCATAATCTTACACTTATTCAGCAAATAATTTACCATCTAACTGATGGGAGTAATCTAAACAGCAGCTCATCTGCCTTATCTCCTATCTAATGTGTGTGTGTGTGTGTGTGTGTGTGTGTGTGTGTGTGTGTGTGTGTGTGTGTGTGTGTGTGTGTGACTGTCAGTGAGTGTGACACGACAACTTGTGAACATTTTGAACAGGTGTGTGCATGCAAATATATGGTGCCGTTCAGAGTCTTGGTATGTTAGGACTGTATTATACTTATAGTACATGTGAAAGGTTAAATTCATCCAAAATATTATCCTGTGTGCGTGCATGCACACACACACACACACACACACACACACACACACACACACACATCAATTTTTTTGCACTTCTTTGAAAGAAGACATGGAGTACACATTGTCACTTACTCACTCCTCCTCCTTTTTCAATTCTTCAGCTGCCAGCAGATCTTGAGCTTAACCACAGGTTAATTTCATGAGCACATAATTAATGTGAATGAGGCTGCTCATGCCCAAGAGTGAAAGTCAGGAGGGGGAAAGTGCGTAGTCACTAAGTCAGTTTCCTTTCAATCAAATGATCCAGTCATAAATAACCATTTTGGTTTACAACGAATAATTTCATCAAAACGCTGAAAATCTGCTTGCTCGCTGAGTGCTCACCAAAATCGTGGACATTGCGTCTGTAACAACACTATGTCATCGCTCATTCTGGGGAGTTTGAAATTAAGCGTAACGTGGAGTTAACTGGTTTTTTTTTTTTTTCTTTTACATTGTGATCATTTGTCACTTCGTCATAATCTGCATACATAAACAACAACTAAACTCCTAACCACAAAGTCCTAACCACAGTTTCGACGAACGTTGTTTCAACGTTGTTTCCTCCATGTAGGTGACAAAATACTAGTACTACTGTCATCAACGATTCGATTATTTTGTTACAAGGCGAGTTTTGGTCTTTCAATAAAATAAGTACTTGTGAATTCATGTGTGTAACAAACAGCCTACACATGAGTCGGAGATAATTTGTTCCATTGTTGTTATAATCATTCAAATAATTCATTGCCCGTTTTCAAAACGCGTGGCGTGTCCAGAATAGACGGCACACAACATGAGAATCTTTCAGTCACTCTAAAAAACTACCGTACGCATATATTCCCCGTAAAAGCTCCTCCCGGAGGTTCATGTTGTCAAAAGTAGGGGTAACATCGACGTCTTCACTTGTTTCAAATTCTACAGCCCGTAAATCTTCTTGAGTAACGCGTCGAGATCCTTGCCCCGCCATGTTGTTCGCTATGGTCGATCTATGCAACTGGAGGTTATCTTCCTTCTTTCAGTAGGGCCTACACTGTTCACTGTAATGCGCTGTGAGGTGTTCTGGGAGTTATCTTTTCTTTTCCGTTTTGTTTAATGAAAGTGGGTCAGATTGTCTTAAAAGTGAAACCACTCACAAAAATATTTTCCCGCAGAACGATCGAGTCAAAAATTTGCTATTGTGTGTCTAAACTTGAATTTCAGAACAGGAAAGTAATGCTGCTAACTTTTTTTTTTCATAAGATCTGATAATCCTCTTTAAAAAAAAAAAAAAATTGACGGTGTATAGTTAAAGCTGCATTTCAGAACAGGAAAGGAATAATAATATTCATACGCCTAATCAGGTGAATACACTATACAAGAATGCGCGCAAAGGAGTTCGCTTATAATGCCTTAGTCTGCCTCTCTTGTTACATATGCCTCGTCCGTCTGGAACCCACACCAACGCTGCCATACTGACAACATTGAAACAGTCCAACGCAGGGCAGCACGCTTCGTCCTACACTGCTGCTACCGCAACACACCTCAGTGTTGGGAGCATGCTGCAGCTGCTCGGCTGGCCCTCCTTGGCTACTCGTCGCCGCAAAGCTCGACTCTCCATGTTCTACAAGATTGTGCATGGCCAAGCCCACATCAGCTGTCACACACACACACACACACACACAAACGCGCGCGCGCGCGCGCGCGCGCGCGCCGCAAACACAAACTCTTACACAGCGCATTTTAATTTGCTTGTTTTTTTTTTGTGGATTGGTTCCTTTTTAGTCTAATATCACCATTGTTGTGAACAGACGTGAAATTAAAATGATCAATTAATCAATCTAGTCAGTAGTCACAGTCTTAAGAAGAGAAAGCCAACAAAAACAAAACTGCGGAACCAGCATAATCCCCAGTACCAAAGAATACAGGACAAGCCGGTCCACAGATATTCCAGCTACTTCCCATGGACCATCAGGGACTGGAATAAACTCCCTCCAGAAGTTGCCTTGTCACCCATGGTTGACACCTTCACTAGGATGATGTCAAGCCTTTCCTAACTCACCTACTACACCCACCCTCTCCCGCAACCTTTGCCGCCTGGAGGACGAAACCCTTTACCCCCCCCCCCCCCCCCCCCCCCCCCCCCCCCCCTCTTGACGCCCCTTAACGGTTCGTTAATCGCTGCTGGACCCCACTAGCCTCACGGGACATACCCACACCCTTCAATAAGTATTGTAACCTCTCCTATGTGAACGTGACTACTTTGAATCAAATTGTTCATCCTTTACATAATTTCTCTCAGCCGTAGACTTTACCTTTGCATCTCCGTTCTCATCCTCTTTATTTCCCCCTTACCTACCTAACTTTCTGATTCACTCGATCCCCCACCCCCCCCCCCCCACCCCCACCCCCCATTCCTTCGTTCACTTCCACCCAGCCTTGAAAATCCTACGGTGAGAATACTCTCTCTCTCTCTCTCTCTCTCTCTCTCTCTCTCTGAGAGAGAGAGAGAGAGAGAGAGAGAGAGAGAGAGAGAGAGAGAGAGAGAGAGAGAATATTCTTCACCAAGTATGTACACAATCTCTCTGTCTGTCTGTCTGTCTGTCTGTCTGTCTCTTCTTCTTCTTCTTCTGTGTTTGTTTGTTCCGTGAAAGACCCTATTACATAGTGGTGGTTGCAGACACAGATACATGTTCTTCGTCTTGTTCTGTTGAGGGCCAACCGATCAACTTTTCAAAAATCACCCAGGTTTCCAACTGTCTAACCGTAGTTCACTTGAAATTCAGTGAGAATGTGTACTGGCAAAGTCCATCTTACGTTGTGGGTTAGTCTTTTTTTCAGAGATTGCCAGGGTAAAAAGCTGGGTTTTACTGAAGACCGGTTAGGTTGGGAAGAGGAGGCGGCGATGGGGGTGGGAGGGTGAGTGGGTGGTGGTTATTGTATTGTTCAAGATTGTGCTCCTGACACATGTGATGGGTCAAACGTGAAGCATGTAAGCTGATCAGATCATTTGAGCTTCCTATTTTCCTTTGGTGTTGGCACATCCAACTTCGACAGGCTAAGAATTTTTTTACCGTGACGTATGGGTGCGAAATAAGACATTGTTTATAAAAACAAGCATAAAAAAATTTTTTTTTCTGTCTTAAAAATTCTATAATAATACTTTAAAATGCAATCTGGGGAGGAAAACAGAGGCGAATACTGTTTTGAGAGGTTAGTTTATTCATTGTTGTACTTGTTTCCGGCGAAGCGTCGAACGAGGCATCTGTGTTCTCTTGTGTCTGGCCATCTGCTTCCTATCCTTTGTACATATATATCTACCGTACGTCTAACAATGAACGAAGTGGAAGTTTTTGTGGGTAACCACACCATCATTGACCCTGAGGTGTATAACTTGTGGCTAAGAGGATATACAGGTATTGGCATGTTTGCACTGAGAAACAAACAAAAAATCAATGTGACAACACGCCCAATGACACAAAATGCAGCAACACTCACGGTACACAGTCAATGAATCTGACGGCCATACTCATGGTGATACCATGTATACAGACGTATTCGATGCTCGCATATACAGAGGGAAAACGTTTCCTTTATTTTATCTCCATTTTCAATTAAAAAGGGAGAGCTGTATATCCCTCATTTGAAGAAATTATCATTTGTATTTTCTTGTAGGAAGTTGTTACTATGTTCATTCATTTTTGTGACAATGTCCAAATAAGAAGTCCCCACCTACCATCACCAGCCCCCACCCTTCCCTTACTGATCAGAAGCCCCCCACTTGACGCCCCCACCCCCATTTATTGGAAAGAATTAGAAACAAGTGCTCATACATTCTCTCTCTCTCTCTCTCTCTCTCTCTCCTTCCTTTTTTCTAATTAGTTTTTTTTGTGTAATTAATCGACCATCAGATTGTGAATTCAAATTAAGAAGCCAGAAAAGATAAACAGCATTGAAACTTTTACAAGCAAACTGGCTCTCTAATATCTTTTAGTTGCTCAAGGTGAGAAAACATTTTGAGTGGCAAAGCACACAGTCACTTCTATCATCCATAGGAAGTTGCCATTTTAATGGAAGAATAAGAGAAAAAAGGACTTTAATTTTAGTTGAATATAACTTTATATGCTATAGTTTACAAGCATGTGAAAAGAGATCAGGGCTCTTGAGCTTGTACAGTATATACAGATAGAGAGATTTTCCCGTGAGTAGATGAAGTATTTGCAGATTCATGTTAAGAGAGTGAGCATAGACGTAAATTGAAACAGAAATTTACTTCTCACTAGAATGATTTCTGACACAGTGATTATCTGTAAAAATAAATGTGTGCAGTAATACCAATGTGCATGCTTTTAACTACAAATGTAAAAGGTAAGACTTTTTTTTTTTTTTTTTTTTTTTTTTTTTTTTTTTAGGCCTTGAGCCCCTGGAGGGGCATAGGCCACCACAACCGCCCGCCATTGTCCACGGTCCCGGGCGATCCGCTCCAGCTCTCCCCCAGGAGCAGCCGGTCTGCCTGGCGTCTGCCTCCAGGTCCATTCTCCAGGAGTTCTTGGGCCGGCCTCTCTTTCTCTTCCCCTGAGGGTTCCAGGTCAGGGCCTGGCGAGTGATGTTGACCGGTGGTTTCCTCAGGGTGTGTCCCATCCATCGCCATCTTCTTCTTCTGATCTCTTCTTCTGCTGGCACTTGGTTGGTTCTTTCCCAGAGATCTGTGTTACTGATGGTAACTGGCCAGTGGATCTTCAGTATTTCCGCGTAGGCAGAATTTATGAACGTTTGCACTTTCTTGATAGTGGTCTTTGTTGTTCGCCACGTCTCTGCCCCATATAACAGTACTGATTTGATTTGACGTTGGAGTTGAACAGGCGGATTTTGGTGCAAGATGAAATGAGGTGAGATCGCCAGATGTTCTTCAGGGCTTTGTAAGATGCTCTTGCCTTTCTGATGCGGGTCTTCACGTCTGCATCTGTTCCTCCCTGCTGGTTGATCACGCTCCCAAGGTACGTGAAGGACTTGACCTCCTCCAAGTTGTTGTCCCCCAACTTCACTGCCTCTGTGCTGGAGGCGTTGATCTTCAGTATCTTGGTCTTGTCAGGATGGATGTGAAAGCCGACTTGGGAGGAGTGGGAGGCCAGGCTTGTGGTCTTGTTTTGCATCTGTTGCCGATTGTGGGAGAGCAGAGCGAGGTCGTCGGCGAAAGTCTAAATCGTCTAATTGAGTCCAGAGGGTCCACTGGATGCCGTCCTTCTGTCCTGTCCATCCGTCGTCCGCCTCATCACCCAGTCGATGGCGAGGAGGAACAGGAACGGCGACAGAAGGCATCCCTGGCGTACGCCGGTCCTTACGTTGAAGCGACGTGTAACTAACTGGCCTCCATGAACGACCTGACAAGCCATCCCCTCGTACGACTCCTTGATGATTCGTGTCAGTTTGGCTGGGATCCCGTAGTGTCGGAGGAGCTGCCACAGGGTGTCATGGTGGAGACTGTAAAAGCCTTGCGGAAGTCCATGAAGTTGATGTACAGCGAGGAATCCACTCCAGGGACTGCTCGACAATGATATGTAGCGTGGCGATCTGGTTGATACAGGATCTGTCCTGCCTGAAGCCCGCCTGGTGGTCCCGGAGCCTGACGTCCACTGCGTCCCTCATCCTCTCCAACAGGATCCTGTTGAAACACTTTCCCTGGCACTGATAGTAGTGTGATGCCTCTATAGTTCTCACAGCTGCTGAGGTCTCCCTTCTTTGGTAGCTTGATGATGTGTCCATCTTTCCAATCTGTTGGTATTTCTTCTTGTTCCCAGATCTTCTCAAAGAGCGGTAGTAGCATGTCGGCTGTTGTCTCTACGTCCGTCTTGAGGGCTTCTGCAGGAATTCCATCTGGGTCGGCTGCCTTGCCGTTCTTCATCTTCTTGATGGCGCGGATGATCTCATCTCTTGTTGGTGGATCGCAGTTTATTTCAATGTTGGAGTCTGCTTCAGCGATGTTTGGAGGGTTTTCGGGTGCTGGTCTCTTGAGAAGTTCCTCAAAGTGTTCCGCCCATCTCTCAAGCTGTTGTTCCGAGTCTGTGATGGTTTGTCCCTGCTTGTCTTTGACCAGTCGTTCTGGTCTGCAGTACTTGCCTGCAAGCTTCTTGGTATCATATACAGTTCTTTCATATTACCGTGATAAGCTGCTTCTTCTGCTTCTTCCGCCAGGCTGTCTATATGGTCTCTTTTGTCCTTCTTCAATTCCTCTTCACTTCCTTGTGGGCCTGTATGTACTCTGCTTGTGTTGCCGCTTTGCTGACTCTTGTGCGGCTCGAGTTGACTGCTTCTTTCTTGAGTCTTCTGGTTTGGATCTTTTGAAGGGTGTCCACTGAGATCCAGTCTTTGTGTTGATTCTTCTTTGGCCCAAGCACTTCTTGGCATGTTTCTGTGAAGGTGTCTTTCGTTCTTTTCCAAAGGTCGTGGCATCGTGTGTCTTCGGTGATAAGCTCCTGTAGTACCTGGAATCTGTTTTTTCAGGCTCACAGTGAAAGCTGCCTGAGTTGTTTGTTCTTTCAGTAGGTTCACGTTGTACTTCGCCCTGCCTGTTGTCTGCCTGTCGGTTCTCTTCAGTTTCAGCTTGAGTCTCGCAGTCAGAAGGTGGTGGTCTGATGCTGCATCTGCTCCCCCTTCTCACTCGCACGTCTTTGAAGAGATCGTCTAAACTTCTTGGTGATACAGAGGTGATCTATTTGGTTTTCGGTGACATGGTCAGGCGATACCCAGGTGGCCTTGTGTATCCTCTTGTGGGCGAAGATGCTGCCTCCGATGACAAGGTTGTTCAGTCCACAGAGGTCGGCGAATTTTCTCTTTCGTTTTCGTTCATCTCTCCGAGGGCATGTTGTGTCCCATCACTTCCTCGTAGCCTCTGTTGTCCGATCCCACCTTTGCGTTTAAATCCCCCATTAGGATGTTGATGTCTTTGTCCTTAAGCTTGTCTAGGACTGCCTGTAGTCTGTTATAGAATTGGTCTTTGATTTCTTCGTCATGGTCGTTGGTGGGTGCGTAGCATTGGATCACGTTCATCTTGATGTTCTTCTTCTTGGTCGTGAAGGTTGCTGTTATAATCCTTGGACCGTGCGCTTCCCACCCAATCAGAGCTTTCTGTGCTGTTCTTGAAAGCATGATTGCTACGCCTTCAGTGTGTGCTGCGTTCTCATCTTCGTGTCCTGAGTACAACAAGAGTTTTTGCCTGTAGCCCAGTCTTAATTGACCAGCCTGTAGCCATCTTGTCTCGCTCAGTCCTAGCAGGGTGATGTTGTATCGGCGCATCTCTGCTGACACTTGTGCTACCTTCCCTGCTTCGTACATGGTCTTGACGTTCTATGTACCGATGATGGTGGTCGTCCTGGTCGACATAAGGGTTGTCGGCACTGAAGCTTCCTTTCGGCTTTGGCCCCCCCAGCAGGAGCAGGACCCTCTTCTCCCAGGACTGGAGTTTCTTGGGTAGTTGTGGATGTTTCTGTAGCGTGTGGGTTTTTACGGGGTGGGGTTGCTAACCCCACGCCCAACCCTCCTTTATCCGGGCTTGGGACCGGCAGTTGGCTCAAAGAGCCCTCAGGCGGAGTTAAGACATCTTTTGCTTTTAATTTATCATTGTCCTATTTGTAGGGGATGTAGCATTTTTTATACTGGTCATCAGCTTTTGCACTGGTGTATAAAGGAATTCAAAGGCAACAACTCCTGGGCAATCATGGGATAAATGTACTTACTAAAGGTAGTTCAATGTCATGTTTGTGATCATTCATTTGAGAAAAGTCAGATTTTATTGATAACATTTTCACATGGCAAATTTAAACTTGTTGGCCTGGCTTTGTGTTGGAAAAAAAATACTTGGATTTACTTGGAATGGAAGTCGCCTGTCCATAATGATTGATGGGACATACAAGTAACAATAATGATTATAGTAACTCTTTAATTTACATTCTATTGTTGTTGTCACCTTCATTGAAATTCAGTGTTATCATTGCTTTAAAAACAAATAACATGTGATTAGTATCATCATCTTCTGTACTGAAATAGTCACTATGTTTCCTGTTGAAACAGCAAATGAAGCTGCCAGCATGCTGCAGAAGCAGGAGTCACTGCAGGCTTTTCAGGCCACACTAGACGATTTACTGAGCGATGTCCAAGACAACTTCCGTCTGTTCAGTGGTTTTGGAGAGCATGTTGAAGTCTCCTCCAAGGCTACAGAACCAGAAAATTTACCAGATTGATGAAGCCACTCAAGCCATGCTCATGAAAAAAGTAAGACACAACACTTGGGCAGAGAGTTTGTGTGTTCTTTCACTACTTTCAGTTATTTACAATGTATACCGATCTCTTCCAGACATTAAAGATATTTGCATCTTATTGTTATTGAGTGTTAATTACCAATATTATTAATCATTTATGTTAGTTGTTACCAGCAATATGTCTTGAGTTAAGGTTCTTGGTCTCATAGATTTTTGCTTTGGGCTTAAAATCATTGTTTTATTTCAAGATACATTTGTGCCAAATGTATTTCTGACTGCTGCTACCCATATCAATAGGTGTCAGGTATTTGTGATGTGGATGGATGGATGTGTGTGTGTGTGTGTGTGTGTGTGTGTGTGTGTGTGTGTGTGTGTGTGTGTGTGTGTGTGTGTGTGTGTGTCAACTTGCTTCACAGGGAAGCAGTTTGTAAGTGTAGGAATAAAAAAAAATCATTACAAGATAAATACAAATGATTGCGGTGGAAGCTTAACAAAATAGTACATAGTGATGTATGTATACAGGCAGTATGAAAATTCATTTTGAATAGAACCATATATGTGTTGAGATGAGAAGAAGAAAATAAGGGGTTGGAAGACATAAACAGCTTCGTAAAGACTGCACTATTGGTTATGAGAATCATTATATGATTTAGAGCCCAGAAGATTTTGAAGCACCAACAGTTTTTTTTTTGTTTCTTTTTATCGCTGTATTAGATCTGTTTATCATTTCCGTAAACTGATGTTCCGAGGGGGAAAATATTCTTGAACTTGAAGATTGTAAAATGCATAAGAAAATTGTTAAGTTGTGTAATGTTCTCTTTTGTTTATCCTTATGGATTGTTCTTTGGAAATGTGTATATATGTGAGTTATATGTAAAGAAATTGCCTATATGTATTTGATTTCATGATTGATCGATTGATTTGATAATCTCCATACCTCAAAGGGGTGAAAAGGTTTCTTTAAGTTCTCATGCATGTGTGTGCATTCAAGTGTTTCCGTCTCTATAAAAATTCATTTGGCTATGAAATCAGTTTGACTTATGTTACAGAAACAGACACGTTATAATTTCATAAATATCACTTCTTCCTGTACTTTGGGCCCAGAAGAAAAGGTGAATTCTTTGTGGTTCCACAGTGAATCAGACTAAAATCAAAGATACACTTGTTTCTACTGGGAGAAGAATTCAACTGGTGATTTGTTAGGTAAATGATTCAGTGATGTTTATGCTTCAAACCTGACAATTGTTACTTCTGTTGGCTTGCGTTTTATTGCATGTGTTTTCTGGATCTTACAGATACTACAGTTTTGATTCTGTCGTCGTTCGAGAGATACTTGGGAAGAAGCTGGCTGCCAGAACTCGGAAAGACCTTGATGATATCAGTGAGCAGACAATGGTGCCATTACGGAGCTGTAGAAGACAGTATAGATTTGTTTGATTGTATCCGTTTTATGTTAGTCATTTACCTTCCTTTTCTCTTCATTTTTGGCACCAGTCTGTGTGTTTTGTTTCTGAAATAAGGGACTGCTTCATATACATCAAGAAGGAGTGATGTTTACTGCTGCATACAGTTTGAAGTAAGATAGCTTTTGGTTAGTTCTGGGCTTTATTTACCTATTCATTTTCTATTTTTTTACACTCACAGATACACACGTGCATTCAGATTATCGTAACTGCGATTAATAGGAAAAAAAAAAGAAAGAAAAAACTATGTGTTGCTGTAGGATGTTGTAAGCATAAAAACAAGTTTTTGCTCTGCATTTTTTTTCAGTTGAATCTCCAGCTCTATATAACAGTGTCAACAGTATGGGTTTGTTTCCTTTCTTGTTGCAGTTTGACAACATCAAAAGAGTGTTCAAGACAGTAGAAGAAATGGGATATTTGGTGGAAAACATCCGCACACATTTTCTCTTGCCAGAGACTCTTGCCAGGTATGAAACAACCACAAAAACATTTTATAAATTTTTTCCTCTGCATTTTCTAGCTCTTTGAGTTTAGTCTGAATATGGGTGTGTTGTCGTTTTTCATTTGTTGTTGTTGGCAGTTCTGATATTTACTGTTTTCTTTACAGGGATTATGCTGCTATCACATTCATTGCCAACAACCCGTTTTGAGACTGGAAAGAAAAAACTGGGCTACCTGAACTTCAGGGACTTTGCCATCTGTGCCTCTCACATGATCACCAACTGGTCATACAGCTCTGTTGGTCAGTTGTTGTGTGTCATGAACACTGGAGTGTGTGTGTGTGTGTGTGTGTGTGTGTGTGTGTGTGTGTGTGTGTGTGTATGCGCATGTGTGTGTGTGGGGGGTGTGTGTGTGTGTGTGTGTGTGTGTGTTATGAGATGGAGCAGTTCAAATTACCCTGTTTTTGTAATTGCTGTCCAGCATCTGTATTTGAAATTGTCATATGATTAGCTTTTTTGTGGGGCGTCTTGAGGATGGTTTTTGTTTGTTTGTATCGTTTTGTTGCATGTTTGTTTTTATCTGAGAGTAGAGCTGTGTATCTGCATGAAGCTTGGTGAGCACTTTTTTTTTGTGTGTATATGTGTGTTTTCATGCAAGATGAGTTGTTCAGATAATCACAAAAGTGAAACGTTCATGTATGTCATGAATCATTAGTTATAGAGCATAGTATTTGCCACATACAAAAAGTAACTGATAAGACACTTTTCCTTATAAATGTCTGTACTTGTGATCCTGGAGACTTTTGTCATGGTTTTCTTTGCTTCATATTTTGTAGTCTTATTTTCTATTTTTTTTTTTCAATCTATTCGTTTAATGTTAACTCATTAGAAAAGAACATTGAGTACATTGTAGATTGTGATTAGCACACGACACCATTTGTTTTTCTTTTGTTTTTTTTTTTTTCTTTTTTGTTTTTGTTTTTTAAGCCATTTCATCTTCTATGCCACTTCAGTGGCATTGCACCCACACCGCTCATTCCGACACTACATCCACAGCCACAACCCGGTCGGTCCCGCTGCAGCTCTGGCACAGGCAATCCACAGGGAGCAGTCAGTATATCGGAAGTCGTCAAGAGGCAACCCACCAGAGGAGGCACTGCACTGCTGCCGAGTCACTTTGGTGGTGTTCAGTGGAGCCTGTTCTGATCCAACATATGGAGGAACTACCTACTAAGCCCCCTATAAATGACAATAATTGCTTAGTCGCAGAACTGGCATGAGTGAGCTCTCCCTCCAGAGGGCGCCACCACATCCGTCCAATGACAGACCCCATGGACTTGCCGATACCAGTGACCCTGGTTGAATTAAACCAAGGCCACAGACATGGAGAGAACATAGAAACTGAGGTCACTATGAGAGCAGGGCATGAAGGGCCACAGAATTTGAGACTTTTTTTTTCATGCTGATCAATGAGAATGAGGATGATGAAGATGGTGCTACAGATTTCCATTCCTGTCTGAGACTGCATGACAGGGCTGTACTCTGCGCTTCCTTTCATAATGTACCCTGTGTCAACCAGGCCCAAGAGATACAGACACCTGCAGTGTTGGTCATGAAATTTGAGCAACTCTCTCAGAGACGCATTCATGAAGTGGATGAAACTCGACTGTGTGGTCCCAGTCTTCCCAGCTGAGCCTGTAGCAAACTCAGCTCTGGGTAGGAGCCGGTCAGGGAGAGAAAATCCCACATGACTCTGATGAGAATCAAACTCATAACCTCCCAGCCGGGAGTTCATGACACTACCACTTCGCCATGGCAGCTGCTCTGTTTCGGTTTTTGTCAGTATCGTTTTTTGCTTGTTGTTCAGTGTGTTTTTTTTTTTTTTTCTTACAGTTAGTTTCAAAGCGAGATGACTGCAGGTGGAAATTCAAACAAGTTTTAAAAGTTAATTTTAAATAATTCCACTGGTTTTACATGGACAAACAAATCACAAGACAAACATGAGGTGTTTTGACCTCGTCCTTCGTTTTCATTGTCCTGACTGTTGTTTATCTTGCCTGAAGAAGACCTAAGAGGTCAAAACATATTATGTTTTGTCATATAATTTGTTTGTCCATGTGAACCGGCAGTTACTTAAATCACTTTTAAAATCTTTTTCTTACATTGGAGGTTTGTGATATTTATTCTCTTCTTGAATACATTTTAGAGTGCAAGAACCATGAAGACATGGATGTGGATTGGATCGGAATTTTCTGCTGATGCTGCGGGAGCTGAAGGTCCTGGTGGAGAAAGAATGTCTGGAAGAACACCGCAGCCTCATGCTGAAAGAGGGACATGAGTTTTCCGATGTGGTCAAAATACAGCTGAGCGATAATTTCAGGGTAAGCAGTCTCAGTGTATGCTTTGCAGGGAGTGCATTTATCGTTCTACTCCTGTAGTACTGTAGTGTGCATGTGTGCCGATTGTATCATGTATTTGTGCATGATAGCTGTGTGTGTGTGTGTGTGTGTGTGTGTGTGTGTGTGTGTGTGTGTGTGTGTGTGTTTACATAGTACAGTGTTCTTTTTTTCTCTTACTATAGTGTGATTTCAAAACACAACATGGCATATATTTCTGAAAATGTGCAATGAATGTTGTTGTTACTACTTTTGCTGAAATAATACATTAATAAAGACTTTTTGCCACTTTCTCCTCTCCAGACATTGTCAAAAACCATCATCAACATCGCATATGGATTGAACCATAATAGAGAGTCCAAGGATATCTTCATTGATCTATTTGAAAAAGTGAGTGCATTTTTTAATTATTTCTGTGTGAAATAACTGCGTGAGTAAATCCACCCTTTTTTTTCCCTGGCAGAAAAATATTTTTGTTGGAACGTGATTTTTTTTTTTTTTTTTTTTGCTGTCCCAACCTCTGCGCCACCTCAGAGGCAGTGCACCCACGCCGCTCATTCTGACACCCCCTCCACAGCCACAGCCCGGTCGGCCCCGCCACAGCCCTGGCACCGGCAATCCACAGGGAGCAGTCAGTGTCAAGTCGTCAAGAGGAAACCCACCGGAGGAGACACTGCACTGCTGCCGCCGAGTCACTTCAGTGGTGTTCAGTGGCGCCTGTTCTGATCTAACATACGCAGGACACCACCTACTAAGCCCCCTACTGACGACAATAATTGCTTAGTCGCGGAGCCGGCATGAGTGAGTTCTCCCTCCAGAAGGCGCCACCACGCCCGCCCAATGACAGCCCCCATGGACTCGCTGATACTGGTGACCGGACGGAACCAAACCAAGGCCACAGACGTGGAGAGGACACATCGAAATGAGGTCACCATGAGAACAGGGCATGAAGGGCCACAGAATTTGAGACTTCTTTTTTTTTTTTTTTTGCTGATCGATGAGAATGAGGATGATTAAGATGATGCTACGGATTTCCATTTCGGTCTGAGACTACATGACAGGGCTGTACTCACCGCTTCCTTTCATAATATATCCCGGCGTCAACCAGGCCTGAGAGATACAGACACCTGCAGTGTTGGTCAGGAAATTTGAGCAACACTCTCAGAAATGCATCCATTAAGTGGATGATGAAACTCGACTGTGTGGTCCAAGTCTTCCCAACTGAGCCCGAAGCAAACTCAACTCATTGTAGGAGCCGGTCGAGGCAGAAAAACCCACATGACTTCTGATGGGATTCGAACCCACGACCTCCCAGCCAGGAGTCCGCGACGCTAACCACTTCGCCACGGCGGCTGGTTGGAACGTGAATTTTGTTCCCATGTTCAGTTTGTATGTCCTGCACTGCACAATAAAAGCTTCAGAGTGTATGCATTATTCTTCAGTGTGGTTAAGTTTTGTTTTGTTTTGTTTTGTTTTCATTATCATTATTAATTTTCATTTTACATCCTGAAAAGAACAAAGATGAAGATTAATGATGTGGAGAAAAAAAAATAAATAAATAAGAGTTGGAAAGAGTGAAGTATGATCTCTTAAGACTTCATCTTGCTGTACTTATGGTGATAAGTCAGTTTCCAATTTTTATTAGAGTTGAATTCTTTAGCTTTAGGGAAGCTCTAGGTATACATTCAAGTACCAAACGGGAAACATTATTTTGTGAAATTCATCTTCAGTGGCAGCAAAGGTGTTTTTTTCAGTCACCCCATCCACCATCCTCTTCCCTTATGACATGTTGTTTTAGACGGGCATTCAGCAGATTCCACAAAACAATCGTTTACTGGATATTTGCAAGTTAATAAGATAGAGATTTACAGCTTGTTTCCTTTCATTCGTTGTACATAATTCAGTTGGTATTTTGCAGGATTAAGCTGTTGTCAAAGGTTTGGAAAGCATGTTGATTTATGTCTGGCAGTTGATCGAACCTTGCCTGCTGAGTCAGTGGACCTGCGGTGACGTGCAGTCAGTGTTGACTGCTTACAAGGATACAGCTTTGCAGACAGACTTCTTTGGCAGGTCACAGATGATGAATATGATAGAGAAGAGATAAAGAGAGAGAGTGTGTGCCACTATGTGTTTGTGTGTGTGTGGATGGGTGTGTCGTGAGTGAGTGTGTGTGTGTGTGTGTGTGTGTGTGTGTGTGTGTGTGTGTGTGTGTGTTGTTGCTTCTTTTCAACGTGTCATCTTTTGTCTCAGAAGAAAACTAATTTTAGAAGACTGTCAGCTGTTTTCTTGAGGCATTGTTCATACATGGGCACGTCCCTTCTCCACACCATGAAGAATGTAACCTTTGGTAAAAAGCTGTAAATCTGGTCTTGAAATAATTCCAGTGAATCTGGCCTTGAAGCAGTTTCAACTAAGCAGTTATTCTGTTTTTATTTAGTTAATCCTCTTTGAAAGTGTAATCTTTTTACACCATCTCACCTCATTCAAAACCAACATCAGTTTGCTCAGGATAATCTGAACTGTTTGCCTTCAGTTATATGTATAACTGTGAAAAATAATTGTTTTTTATGTTGATCCTGACCATGTAGATGAGCTTCATGAAGTTTTCTATGGGTAGTTTCACCATTATAAGCAGAAGATAAATTAATCTTTAGCTTTTACAACCCAGGGACTCTTATAAAAAATATTTAAAAAAAAAAAAATGACGTCTCATAGAAATGTTCAGAATATGGTACTGAAAAATTTTAAAAGAAAAAAAAAAGAAAAAAAAAAAAAAAAAAAAAAAGAATAATCCATTTGTCACCCAGATTGTATTTTTCTGAGAGAAAACATGTTTCTAAAATCTGTTGAGTAATTTGAATTACACTTCTGATGGCATAGGTCCAACAAGAATCCTTTGTCTGTGATCTTTACCGGACTTCTCTCCTCTCATTGCACTTCAAAGCGATGCGATTGTCTGGCAACCCACACACAGGATCAATTGTCTGGCAACCCACACACAAAATCAACTTATGGAGAATGCAACATTGGACGACATGCACAGTCATGTTAATAATACCCCTAACCTGCCATAGAGGCCACCAACCAAGGTGCCATTTGCACACAGGCCATTCCCTTTACACCCATTCTTATCTTTTGCAAGGTGAAGAAGCTCCCATGTGCATTCCATGTTGTGGTGGTGGTGGTTGTCGTACCCTAGCTAAAAGACTCCAGGGGTCATCCGAACAGCCGGAGTACTTGAACACTATGGTAGAAAGGCATCAGCTAGGTATGAGAACATCACGTGTGTGTGACCGTTTTTCGATTTACCCCACCATGTGGGCAGCTACACTCCGACTTCGGGGGATTTTGGAGACTGATAATGTTATGCTAGGAGCTTGTCAGTGCATTCCATATCATGTACCACTTACAGTGAAGCATATTCTTTTGGAGTGTTGGGACTTGTATGATGAGAGACAAACGTTTTACAGCAGACTCCATGAAAACCTTGTTCAGAGATGTCCCACCTGATATGATCTTTGAATTTCTGAAAGAGATTAACATTTTTCTTCTGATCTTTGATTTTACAGAGGAAAGATCTTTAACAAAATTTCCAGTGCACTTTTAGAAAGTGTGTTTATGATGAAGGTGTGGGTTTTTGTTTTTTTTTAAAATGATTTGTGTGAGTTGACTAAAACATGGTGTTAGCCCTGACATGGTCCTTTGCAGTTGGCTGGGCTATTAAAATATTTTCTTTACCTTTACCACCAAATACGGGCTGAAATCAGATCTGCAGAGCAGAATATTCATGGTGAAGAGAAACCTTTCTGTGTGCAGGATCTCTCCTCATCTGCAGCCTGTGTGGGAGCGCTACATGGGAACTGTCATCGCGTGTGTCATCAGGATGTACCCCAGAACTTGACCCTTTCCCAGTTGACCTGTGGTGTTGATCACAGCTTATGAACACTGTCGTGACTATGTGATTTCTGTACTGTAGGAACAGGACATCCCTACATTGTGATATGGTGCATCCACTACTTGGTTTTGTAATTGTGTTCAGGAAAATGATAGACTCACAGCTTCATTGTCATTGCGACAGGTAAAAAGTATCTGTCGCTGTAGTAAACAGTATTCCACGCTGCTGGTGACCGGCTCTCAAAGCATTCATCTTTTCATTTTGCAGGAGATGATTCATGCAGTGCTGTGGTCTTCCATGCACTAATTCTGATGAGAATTTGGCCTACATTTAGATTGGCATTAAAAACTTGACCCGTGCTTTCACCTACCTGCACAAATATGCATTGTGCATGGGACTGAATCATAAACAACTAAATGAATAAAAAGTAGAATTACAAATGAACAAATTAAAATGAATTAACAGAAAAAAAGCATCATGTGTCATCAAAAGGGGGCTTAGGAAAATAATCTCAGTTGCAGTTTGAATTTGAATGGGATTTCTGAAAGCCACATTATAACACAGCATTATATCATCAAAGCAACTTCTTGCTCATTCTTGCTCATTGTGACTTGTCAGCTTGGTCATGAATGAGTGAGCTGGAATGATGTACCACTGAGTAATGAAACTTGGGGAAACAGGCAAGTCAGCGCTGACTTATAAAAAAAGAAATTATTTGTTCAAAGAAATCTGTAGTTCAGTACATCATAATTTTACTTCTTCACTTGCTATAGTACTCTTTTTTATGTGTCGGATTTTTAAATTGTATTTTGTGAAATACCACACAAGATATAAGTACCTCATAGATTAAGCTTTACACAGTAGAACTCTGTTATTTTGTGTGCACAGGAATAAATCATATATGTATAAATCATGCACTCTTGAAATCATGTAAGAACTCTGTCATCATAACCAAAGACTATGGGCACTGGGTGCTTGTAATGAGAATCCATTCCATTTGAACAAATCTTAAATAAATGTCAGCGAACCACCCAGAGAAACGTGGACAAACGAGTCACAAGACAACACACAACGCGTTTCGACCTCTTAGGTCTTCCTCAGGTGAAAACAAGACGGACAAAATAACGAAAATGCACTTAGCTTTGATTGCTTCAGATTGCTTCTGAGTTCAGTGCAAGGAAGGCGTTGAACGCCTTCCTTGCACTGAACTCAGAAACAATCTGAAGCGATCAAAGCTAAGTGCATTTTCGTTATTTTGTCCGTCTTTGTTTCACCTGAGGAAGACCTAAGAGGTCGAAACGCGTTGTGTGTTGTCTTGTGACTCGTTTGTCCACGTTTCTCTGGGCGGTTCGCTGACATTTATTTAAGATTTGTTTAGATTTCCGCCTGCAGTCGTTTCACTTTGCAACTAGATCCATTCCATTTGATTAGCAATAGATGATCTGTCATTAGTACCCTTCATCACTGTTCTGCTGTCAAAGACTAAAGACACTTAAAAGAGCAATAATCTTTAATGGATTTTTGTTAAGCAAAAGAGTGTCAGTAACTGCTGCCACAGTCATTGATTTCAACTCTATGCAAAACACAATGAGATTAAAAGTGTAAAATTAACAGAAGAGATGGCAAGTCATTGACTGCATATGAGGTCTGTTGACATGATCACATGATGCGCATTATGTTATTTAGCAATTTTGTTATCTGCTTTTTGGAATCTAGCAACATGACAAACAGAAACACCACAGTAACCAGCCTCTGTGGTGCAGTGGCTAGCAGCATAGATTCCTGGTTGGGAGGTCATGGGTTTGATTCCAGTCAGAGCACCATACATATTTGTGGGATGTTTCTGCCCATGACAGACACCTATCCAGGGTTGAATTTGCTATGAGCTCAATTAGTTAGACTGGAACTGTACAGTAGAGTTTCATCCACTTAATTGAGAGATCTCTGGAAGTGCTGCTCAAATTTCCTGATCAGCACTGAAGGTGTCTGTATCTCTCAGGCCTGGATGAAGCCAGAGTACATTATGAAAGTAAACAAAAGAATACAGCCCTGTCACACAGTCTTAGACCAGAATAGAACTCCATAGCTTCATTATCCTCGTTGATCAGCGTAAGTAGAATCAGATTCTGTGGCCTTTAACTATGCTGTCATGGTGTTCTCACTTTCAATTTCCTCTCTACATCTCTGCCCTTGGTGAGTTCATGCCAAGGTTGCCGGAATCTGCAAGTTCATATAGGACTGTTGTTGGACAGATGTGGTGGGGCCCTTAGGAGGGAGATGCTCACTCTTTGCGACTTGGCAATTATTGTCATCAGCAGGGGGCCTTTGAACTGTCCTAGGCATGCAGGTCAGAACAGGCACCACTGAAGGCCAGCAAAGCGACTTGGCTGCAGTGCAGTGTCTCCTCCAGTGGGTTGCCTCATAGTGACCTGATGTTGACTTCTTGTGGATTGCCATTATCAGGGCTGTGGTTGGACAAACCTTGGTGCGACTGTAAATGGGATGGGAATAAGAGACATGGGGCTGATACCACTAGAATGGCTTGGAACATGAGACAGGGAGAAGAAAATCTCAACGGTTCTGAAAGTTTAGCATTGGTGAATAAAGTATTTCTCCCATTTTTATACCAGGAATACTGCACAGAACAACATATGTAATTGCTCACCATTTATTGTAAACTGGTTCCATTGCACATATATCACATATAGGTAAGACTGTAATCATAGCTGCTGCAAAATGTTGTTTTTGTTTCCTTTAAAGATTTTCAAGTGATTTGTGTGCTATGATTTTTTTTCAAACAAGATTTATTTTCTTTAGAACAATTCTGATGGCATTGATTTTTTTCAAACTTGATGTATTTTTTCTTAAAACAATTCTGATGGCATTACTCTAAAACTGACTGAATCTGCTGTGTTAGATAAATATGCTGATTAGATAAACCACATGAATACAGTTCATACTCAGCATTCTTAAAATGTATATTTTGTATGCTGTTATTTATTTTCACTTATTGCATTTACCAAGATACCTTAGTCAAGATTGAGAACTGGTATGCATGCTTATTATTGTGATGTGCTGATGTCGAAAAGCGAATAAAAATTGTTTAAAACATTGAATCAGCCAATTCAAGTTTCAAGGTGGAATGTGACGATTCAGATACTAGTATAAAAAAAAAAAAAAAATGACTTGCAAAGACTGATCAGCTGAGAAGAATAAAACAGTGCAGCCATTGCTTACCTTTCAACTGAACATTTTCATATCTGTTAAATGTCATCACTGATCACCTTTCATAACTGTTCAAAAAAACACTACAACAGATAATTCACTTTATGACTGTTCAAGACTACCATTTGTCTTTCTCGAGGTTCTCCTTGAGATTTGAAAGCCTCTGTGGCGCTTGTCTAGCATCTTCACAATACTGTACTGATCAGTCCTGTTCAGAAGTCCCATAGGAATCCCAACACTATATCTTTCTCAAAGTCCCCTTAAGATTTAAAAGCCCCTGTGTGGAGCATGTCTAACATTTTCACAATATTATGCCGATCAGTTCTGTTCACAAGAAATGAAAAAAAACTTGGGGGAAAAAAAATCAAATGTCCCTGCAACCAAAGTTGATTGCCTCAAACCTTTCATTCCTTTGCATCATTTTACACTTCATACAGAACATAACACTGACAGAATCACAAAATAAAACTTGTGTTTCAAAAAATAAAACTTGTTTTTCACTCATAAAAGCAATTCACTCATAAAAGTAAACATACTGAAGATTTTACCAAGGGAAACATTTGAAACAGCAAAAGCAGCCAAGAAAAATAACAGTGCAGTTCGCTCAAAATGGTAAACGTGAACAGGATATACCAAAGAAAAAATTACAATATTGAAAGCACCAGCCAAATATAACATTGCAGTTTGTAACACAAAAATCTTACCACTATGTGGCTTTGTGAAAATTAAAAGGATTAGTTCAAGACTCTTTGTCTTACAAGTCGTACCATCAACAAATCCTCAGCAAGGGAAAATTTTATGTCACTTACTCTCCCTTTACATGTACTCTTATGTTATGCTTCGAATGGAGAATGCCGATTTACTTGTAGAAATACTGAGCAAGACCACTTCTGCACTCAAGGGCTACAACTTCCACATGCACGCACTTCATTCTGCAAATGGGGATAAACTTAAATGTGTAGCAGTTGTGATGCATTCACTGTTATGTTTTCCAGCAATCATTATGCATTAAAGTGAAGAGTTTTTAAATTACTGATGTATTCAGTTTTTAAAAAGTTCTAACGAAACAAACCAAAAACGAGAAAAAAAAAAATCTGAGTAGAACAAGCACATGTGATCAATATGTATAAAGCTTGCCTTCATATTTTACTATTTGTGCTTTATAACATTTTTTTCTGCTTGGATTAAAATACAGCCTTCATAATTTAAGAAGAAAAACTCACAACCGCTTTAAAAAAAAAAAAAAAAAAAGGGCAAATGATCAGTTTAAGCCCACTGAGCTAAAACACAAGCGAGGACTGTCTGCGGACAGGTGTGTACACTGGTCAATTGACGTTTGAGTTGTGTTGACATGGATATAGCTGACTGTTTGACATGTGTACCATGTTCATTTGCACACCCAGATGCCAAAACTGATTCAGCCGTACACTAGGTGCTACTAATAAAGCAACCAGGCAATAATTCAAGTCACTTTGTGGCCATATATTACAGTTTAGGTATTGTGCATGCAATATGTTGCACCACAGATTGATGTCATCTATATTCCACACGGAAGTATGTGACACTATTTCAGTGTCATCCACTATACACAACTTCTCATGAAAAAGAGTACCATGTTATATACATAAATAAAATTCAGTATCATATACACTAAATATCCCAAATTCAGATGTGTTTGCATGCCACAAGTTTGCAGTTCACGTGAGTATAAAATAGGTTTCACCTCAGTCTTCAGAGAAAATGCATATACACATAACAGAGATCTCTTTGTACTCCTTTCAGATCAACTTTGGCAAAATTTTTCAAACATGCACACATCATGGAGTCCCAAAAAAGTCTTTCTTTGCAACAAACTGCTTGCTGCAGACCAAGTTAACATTGAGGAACCAACCATGTCAAACCAGCTGACATTCTTGTTTTAAAGAGTCGCTCTCGATTGTTTTTTTTTCCTCCTCTTTGACATGTCATATGGATCCATCCATAAAAACTGCTTCTGGCGAGGCACTGGCTACCTTTTCAGCTCCTGTTCAAATATGTCCCCCCAAGTGTGCACATCCATAGGACAAAAGGCTTTAGCAGGAAGTTCGTCCAGGCTGGTGATATTGCTGTACTTCCCTGACAGCCACTCTCGCTTGGTCAACTGATAGCCATAATTGCCCTTGTATGCTTCCTGAGGAGACAAGAAAACAATGGATTAATTTCAATGATACCTGTGTCTGAAACATTCAAAATATGGTAGTTACAGATATGCCTGCTGACTGTTGTCAAAGGTAGGTTTGATCTTGCATTAATAGAGTGTCATCTTTGCCCCAGACATTGTTGTCTGTCTCTGCCGTTATTTCACACAATGCTTTAGAATGACAACCATAATATTTGATTTAGGGTGGTGTTGTCTTAAAGTGATCTTTCACACAAAAAACCTAGTAGTCATACCAAACACTTCTTACAGTTAAAAAAAAAAAAAATTCCAACAAGTGAGAATTTTTCTCTCTGCCTAACTTGTACTCCTATGAAGACCCATACAAATGAATTAACTTGGTTGTACATAACACATGCATGCCTATTAATTTCAATAAAAAGCATTATGTTTTTTTTTTTTTTAACTGTAGTATTGTTTAAAAAAAAATGATTGAAAATCAAACCCATTGTATGAAAATGCTTAAAAAGCTGTATTCCCACTACAATGTTGTGTATGAATGTACACTGCTACAAGTTTCTGAATAAGGTTTACATAGCCTCAAGTTTGCTAGAAAATAAGTACATAAAATAAATCAAAGAATAATTACTATCACTTTCATAAAATGCACCCTTTTCAAACAAAAATAAATGTTCACTATGCTTCTTGGATGCATCAGTACTCTGACACCGAAAAGTCTTTATATCTCTGGAACCATGAGAGTATTCTGATGCAATTTTAGGTATCTTTCAAAAACACACTTCAGCAAATTTTCATGCCTGTGATTCAAAAGGGAAAACAAAACAGGAATCCGTTATGCCATTTGAACCATATACTTCCAATGAAACGCCTAAAGAGCAATAATCAGATACTGCAACACACTGAAAATAGCTCCAGGTAGAACCACATTCTCTGTAAAGCTCTTGACGACACTTTGACAGGTATGGGTCGAGAACTACCCACAACATCTGGATATAAATAAAACACAGCAGAAATACATGATAAGGCCTATGTAAAATGTATGGGTACTGGGGTCCTACTCTGTACAAGTGGTATACGAAAGAGCAACATCTAGTGAATGTTAAAAGACAAGTGATTCTCATCTATTCTAAAGTTCCCTTTCCTAGAGAAACTTGCAGCTTCACTTTATAATGTCAACAACAGATTATGTTTCATTAATTCAGTATCCTATGACAAGCATATTGTGTATTGTGGCAATCACTTAGGCAAACAGATTGCCATCGCTCAATATCCTCATTCAAGTGCAAAAAGGTAGAGATGTCGCAATGAGTCCAGAATTGCACAGGAATGACCATTACCACAAACACAAAATACAACTGTGCAATAGCCAGTATTCAAAACAGATGTTCTACCTACATGGACTATCCCGTATTTAATAACTTGCCTTCCAGCGTCTGTCTGTCTTGGTTTTATCTGACAGGATCTGCTGCTTGGTCTGCATGTCAGTGACAGCCATACACTTTGACTTCCATAGTGTTTCTGACTGACTGATGAGCTCTGACCAGTGGTGGCAGACCAGGGCAGCTCTGGAAAGGTCTACTGGATCCAAAAATGTGAATATCCTCAACCACAATTCTTCAGGCAGTGTCTGTGCCTGCAAAAACACACACACACACACACACACACACACACACACACACACGCACACACATTTTGTTAATATTATAGTTATCAATTTGGAGATGCACTTTGCATTAATCATCCATATCAGATCACTAATAAATTCAGTGTCTGTGCAAAATGAATCAACCGGACAACTGAAACAAGAACAATCATCACATTTCAGCTTGCAAAAACTTTGTGTAGTTCCAATACCCATCTAAAATGTATCCCAGCTAACCTCTGTGGTTCACATCTCCAGTTACCTCTATATCAGAATTAGTTCTAAAGCAATGTGCAGATTTTCCACTTAAAAAAAAAAAAAACTTTTCTTTCACTTGTAAAGTTCCTTCTATTGGCAATACTGTACGAGCAAAAGATACCGCTAAAAGTTATGATGCAGTACTAGTGTGTATTTCAGATTCTGATTTATCCCCAGATAATATTCTACAATAATCCCAGAGAACTCATGATAACAGAAAAGAACCAATAATAAATCATCATATAAACCAAGTGTAAATTTTTATGTGACATCATGAAAAAAAATGAAAAAAAAAAAAAGACTCTATAACATTGTTTTATCAAATGACTAATGACAAAAAAATGGTCCTGTAGCTGCTCTTCTGCAATTTACCCATAATCATCCACATCTGACCCATACTGGCAAGTTGTTGAATTCTGCTGATTTATGGCGGTATGAAATAATAACAATAACCACAACCTGTGATATCTGAAATTAACCAAGAATAAATTATATAAACCATGTATACATGTGAAGTAATGAACAATCATTTAAAAAAAAAATCATTTTAATAAGTAACTTGACAAAAATGTAGACTGTCCTCTGACCACTCTTCTGCAAATCACCAGTGCTCACATCTGACCTATGTTGGTGTGTTGTAAAATTCAGCATACTGCAATATGTTTTGTTTTTTCTTGGCAATCATTGTATTTTCTTCAAATTGTATTACACCATTTCATTAAATAAATTGGTCTGAGTTCCAGCTTTGTTGAACATTCAGTTCCTTGATCTGTGTGTATTGTGTTGTAATTCACAGCATAAAACATGAATGAATAAGTGTACAATGTTAAGAACACTAGAATGGTAAAATGTTTCAGTTTTGGTAAACATTCGTACACTTGTAGATTGATCTTTTCTCTTTATCTACTAAGTGGCTTTGACTAACCATGATGTTGAAAGTTAATTTTCTTAACTATTCATGATTTGTGTGAGATATCTTTTTAAATATTATATTCTTTCCCTTATAGATATTGTTATAAATACCCATTTCCCCTTCTGGCCCCCCTCTGCCTCACCTCTCCTCCCCCCTTCCATGCCCCACTCCCCCCATCCTTAGAACACATAGACTGTGTGTGTGTGTGTGTGTGTGTGTGTGTGTGTCTGTGTGTGCACGTGCGTGTGAGTGTGAGTGTGCGTGTGAGTGTCTGTGCGTGAGTGTGTATGATATTTCAGCATGAATGTGGTGTACTCATGTGCCCTCTGGGATGCCTGTGGTCAAGGCAGACAACAGATAAAACCAAAGCGGATTGAGGCAGTTTGCAAGGATATTTTCACATCATTGGTCTTTTGTCTATGTGTACTTTGGGATTGTTATGCGGCTTTGTCGCCGCCTATTTATACCACACGTTTCACCAAGTTCACATAGCACAATCAAAACATCTCTAACTGAATTTGTTGCTCTTAGTCTTAGTATTCCGAAGAGCCGCTGAGCGGCACAGGTCTTTGTCACACATATACTCACCATGACGTTTTTCAAAGAACACCAGATGCCGAAACCGGAATAACAATGTGTTTCAAACTGTGGTGAAACAATCTTGTCCAAACTTGTTCACACGTTTCATGTGAAAGGGCGAGGGGTGTGTCTTTGTGGTAGCGTCATGCTGACTCCATGCTATCTTTGTTGATATCGTCACAGAGACTGCTACTGCTAGCGGCTTACTCATTGCACAGGTTACAACAGAAAACTGGTAGTATTTCATTCCAAACTTCTCTTTTCATTTGCATTCTGCTAACAGAAAATAAAGGTGAGCACAAAGGTTAAAAGATGCACGCGTCTGTTCGATGTGTTTTTGTTGACGGTTGTACTTATTTTTAGTAACATCTTCCGAAAGCGACCTCTCCTTCGTGTCTTTTCGCCAAAAGAAAGACAAACTGTGGTCGTAGAGTGCAGAAGAGAAAAATGGATAACTCTTCCTGTCAAATGCAAGGCGCTTTTACAAAATTCGGCAAATTACGAAGCTCGTTAAATTAAACAAAAACATTAACTGAAGTTTTTATGTCTTGTTGTTGTTAATTCTGATTCTTTCTGTCACGAGTTACGTTCACTTCAACATCGAAATTTAATTACTGCAGGCGGCGGTCAAAACACGAAAACTGAAGTTGAAGCATTGCGCAGACAAATGAACACAATGAACATTCAAGAAACATTGGCATTCGGCTGGACGATGACAACGAACAAACAAACAACGGAAGTAAACATGTACAGAACTATACTTTGCTTCTTTGAAAATGGTTTAAGGTGATGAGTTGGGAGTGGGGAGGTAGGATGAAAAAAGACGACGTTGATATAAAAGTATTTAATCATTCACTGACGAATAATTTTAACTGTATTTTGAACTGCTCCGTTTGCTTATGCCTGTTCAGAGTCGACTTTAATTTCCTCCTCATTGTTTTTAAAAGCTAAAGGTAAAAAAGGAAATACTTTCTAAAATTCAGTTCAACTATTATCCCAATTATAATACCAAGCAAATTTAGAAGTACAAGTTCCAGGTTTCTGACCATGTGACCAGAGAATCAAGTTAAATCTTGTCATAAAGTTGTGTAATCACATGATGTTATAGACATTTTTTGTGTCAAATGCAAGTGTTTTACAGAAGCTGTTACTGTTTGAGGCAAATTGTTCATGAAAAGAACAGGGCTAGATATAGCCTACTTGCTTGGTTGCAACACTCTTCGGTGGACACATAAGACATTGTGGCAAAAGCCTGCATGGTTGTGTCTGGAGTTTTCAGTTTTCACCTGTTAGTTACTGAAACAACATCGCGCGGGGCTGCAGGATACGCGCAGCAGTTCACTTGGTGAGCTAGTATCTTTGGTCGGTGGCACGTGCAGTCATGAAGTACGGGCTGCTATATTTATAGGGAACTTCCATGAAGGTTCTGTTGTGTCGCGTCCGATTGTCGCACAATGGCATCTGCCAGAGAACAGCTGTGTCCCTTGACATTTTGGCATGCCTTGTGCCTTCCTGCACCCTGTACGAACATAACCAGGGAAGAGGGAGGGACTTCTCTGAACACCGCAGGCTTTCTTGATTCCCACCATGCCGTATGCATTTACATGTGGACTTTTTTTTTCAACTGAAACTTGATCACACTTTCAAACCAAAAGTTTCAGTTTTTGCCTTTCCAAACTGCTTCATGCAACGGCAGGTTAAAGACGTCCGGCCAATAGAATTGTATTTAGATATCTATTTTCTATACTTTTGTTTTGTTTTTCTCCCATTCTCCTACTTCTTGATTCGCGTTTCTCTCTCTCCGAAGAAGGAATTCTTAGTGCACAAAGAGTTGCCGTGGCAACTTAGACAACATCCCTCGCTCCACGACTATGCACCCTCCACGTACACACATATAAATACTGGCTCCTGTCTCATACAAATGCACACACGCGCATTCTCTCTCTCTCTCTCTCTCTCACTCACACACACACACACACACACACACAAAACACACACACACAAACGCACGTGCACGCGCACACATGCACGCACTTAGAACAAACGAGTGCACGCTCTCATATACATGTTAACACGAACGAGTGTAATGTCTGCTCTGCTTCTTTTTCTTCTTCGCTATTTCTTTCTCTCTGAAACGGTGGCAAACTGCTTGAAAGCATATTATCACCCTTCCCGCCCTACCATACACCCCTTTCACACACACAGACACACACGCGCGCGTGCGCGCGCGCGCGCGCGTGCTCTCTATCTCTCTCTCTCACACACACACACACACACACACAGAGTGAAGTCGTAAACAGTCGGTGGGGAAATAACTGCATGCTAACAATTCCTCTGTAACGAAATCAATGACTCTGTCGAAAGTTTAAAAAAAAAAAAAAAAACAAAAAAAGGTCGGTGGGGTTGGAGTAGAGTGAGAATTGGAATATAATGGAAAAGAGAGGACGTTGAAATGTAAATTGTCAGAGTGGGAAAAAGGATATGGGTATGAAGGAGAGGGCGTTAAACACAAGGGGGGGGGGGGGGGGGGGGGGGGGGGGGGGGGGGGGGGGGGGGGGGTAATCCTTCACTACAGCATGTTGAGATCATCAAAGTAAGTATTGAAAACAGAGTCATTTATATCGCCTGTCCATAGTCCACTTTCATCCGCTGAATCATGCTCATCAGTGCAACCCGGCTGCGTGGGTCGGTCCTCTCAGGACATCAAACAATTCTGTGGCATTCTCACCACCAAGCGCTCAAAAACAAAGCCAAACAGCATTTGCAAACAGCCCACAGGGAAGGGCAGAAAAACAAAACGAAAAGAAAGCATTTCAAAGAAGTTGCATACGAAATGAAATTAATAGGAAAAGAGTGATAAATATAGGGGGAATAAATGAGCCTTAATAAAAATCAGACAGGAAGTTCCAATCCCATTAATCAAGAAACGATTCGTAACTGCACATGATTTTGTGTTTAGGGCCTCGATACAAGCAAGCGCATTCAGGGGACCATTCATCGGGACATTGCACGTCTTCACCTTCATGTCCGTCCCAGTGTTCACACCCAAGCCCCAAACTTTGAGCGCTGAGAATAGTTCCTGTTCTTGACTCTCTGCTTCCGTGTGGGTCACGGAATACACAATAAGGTCTTGTTCAGCCAGAAATGAATGACTGCAGTGTGCACCAAGTACCCACTTCAGCAACAGCTAACACCAAGATATAGGCCTATGGAGGCATATACATAGCACATGTAACCATTTACAACGTGGTGATTTGTGAATGGCGTGTTGTAACAATTCAACCTTGTTACTCACGAGTGATAACAGAAGGATTTAGTGACTCCATAGCTGCTGAAGTGTCTGTCGTGGCAACCCCTACGTTCTGTACCGTCACAGGACAACAGGGATTGAGTGGGGCCGACATCCCGCTCGACATATCGTCTACCAAGCGTTGCGTGACCCTGAACTCATGACCTTAAGACTGATATTCACATTGTTTAACCATTGCTTATTACAACACACACACACACACACACACACGGGGGGAGAGAGAGACAGACAGATAGATAGAGAGAGAGAGAGAGAGAGAGAGAGAGAGAGAGAGAGAGAGAGAGAGAGAGACAGAGTAACATCTGTTGGGTACAGATCCAAACGTAATTAGCTCAAAGCAGCCTTACATAGCAACACATGATAAACATGGTTATCCTGTCAATCTCCTAATATGTATGTACGTACTGATATACTCTCAAGCTTACATTCATATATGTACACATGTACTAGGAACTATATTACACTCACATAACAGTGAATCCTAGACCAGTGCCTCAACTCACAGGTAAACCGAAACATCAGAGAATGACAGGGCAGAGAAAAATGGATCGTCAACCAGCGTGGTAACTGATATTAAAGCAAGGATGAACGAAGGCAGTGACAGCGAGGTAGCTTTTAGATCCACCGTAGAAAACAAACCAAACCAAAACAAAAAAGATCACAGCAACCACACCCATGCTTAAACAATACATCAAACTTAAAGCTGATCAGAAAAGTGAGAAAAAAAAACCCGTAGGGTCACATGTGGACATTAGTGTGTATGGTGGAGCTTTGACTCGAAGGCAGGAAGTAATCTGAAGATGACTCACAGGGCTGTTCAGTTTACACGAGATAAAACCTAACGCCAATATTTTGGACACCAGCAACGAAGAACGACATTTCAAGCTCTCCTCACAACCATCAAGCACAAAACAAAAAAACAAAACAAACGAACGAAAAACTTGCTTAGTGCAGCAATGTGTTGTATCTTCCCATTGCTTTCTCCCCGACACCGGGGTACAGTGAATGTCTAGGAGTGCCAGAGGAAGACAGAAGAAGGTCTGTTGGATACGATGAAGGACCGGACTGGTGACCACACTCCCATACCGTTTGCACATGACTGGTATGACAGGGGAATGTGGAAATCCCTGACTGTCCAACTGGCGTCTGCCATGAACCTCTTCGATTAATACTGTTACATGGCGATCGCAAGAAATAAACGAACTATACATTCGCCTGATACGGTGTCATTTGATATATTGTTAATACTAGGAGGAAGGGGTCTATAACAAAAACGACTAGATAATAATAATTGTTTTAAAAAAATGTAATCTTTTCTATACCCCCTACTTCTGTTTGCACACTGCTTGGTTGAAAACTCAAACCCATACTCCCCTCCCTTCCATTCTTTCACCCTTTTCCACCCGCTTCTCCTTAACCTTTGTTCTTTCCTTCCTCAGTCTCCAGCAAAACGCCATACATACACGCATATAATGTGCGTTTACTCGCACCAGCACCTACATACTACC
>JADBJO010001268.1:255000-347500 GCA_016801955.1 Conus betulinus
CTTCTGGTATCCCACTAATAACATTAGCATTCTCAGATTCATCACCAGTGTAAATCTACAATACCAACATGATCAAGGTGGACTGTGATGACAGAGGACAAAAAGAAAGGAACAGAAAAACAAGATGCAAAGTATGCTATATGAACGTACTCCCAGTCTCTATCTTGAATACGCCTGTTTAAAATAAACGTCACAATCAAACTTGCGTCATAATATAAAGAGTCACAGTCAAACATGCGTCATAATGTATATCGTCACTGTGATAAGAAATCGGCGAAGTAAGCTTACTTTTGCCTATAGCCGTCAGTAACGGCTATTCTGGTAAAATAAAACATCGGGCATCATCCATGACCCATAATGAACATACCAAATTTCACAAAGATCGGTCCATAAGTTTTGTCTGGAGTGAGTGGAACACATTTTGACCACGGACAGACAGACAGACAGACAGACAGCATTTCTTCGTTCCCATTGTAAAGTACTCCCTGTCCTATAACAACTGGGAGTACAAGAAGGTTTAAAAAAAAAAAAAAAAAAAAAGTAAAAAGAAAAGAAAAGGCCTGAGAACTATCTGAGAAAAAGAAATTTCCTGGAATCAAAGTTTCTTCTCGGAGGTATAATGCAAAGATGGTAGTCTTGTTATGGTGTGCGTGTGTGTGTGTGTGTGTGTGTGTGATCCTGAATGAGCGGGCACGTCTCTCTCTCTCTCTCTCTCTTATTTTTTTCTCAACGGCAGCCCTGTTTCTACATCCTTACCCGTCCACCCACCGCCGATCCAAGCTTCCATGCCGTTCCTTCGCCTACTGTTGATAATTACTGCGCCGTCTCATTTTGCGTTATTTACGTACTGTTTTCTCTTCCGTTTTTTTTTTTTTTTTTTTTTTTTTTTTTTTTTTTTTTGCGTGTATCATGCTTCATTCTGGCGTTCAACGAAGTACTCGTCTTTCCACCTTCCACCTCCGTTTATTTTTTATGTTTATTTCTTCATTTATTTTGACTGTATGGCTGTTCCACAGATTTTTTTTTCTCCACTTATTAACATAATATAAGATGACGTCATTTTATCGTCTGCGCAGTTACGATCCCATAATTCCTCTGTATCTGCCGCCATTCTATGGCCGAATCCATTGTCGAACTAGGAAACATACACACACAAGGGTTCCGTTGCAGATCAATGAATGTTCTTGCATTGCAGTGTTTCTGA
Organism: Conus betulinus; assembly: GCA_016801955.1. Taxonomy (NCBI): domain Eukaryota; kingdom Metazoa; phylum Mollusca; class Gastropoda; order Neogastropoda; family Conidae; genus Conus; species Conus betulinus. Next base: position 256,205 of record JADBJO010001268.1, read on the forward strand.
TTGGAATGATCCAGACGAACTGCATTTGAAAAATGAAGGGCTCGTTCAGATTTCGTCGATATGGGATGCTTTTTCCAACTTAAAAATTAGAAATGCAAAGTGTAAGTGGAGAGGAAGTGATAATTTACTTCTGAAAGTAGACTGTTGCATCTGTTGAAGATGCTTCGGTCCATGGCCGAATCAACAGTTTGTGCATCCATTCAACAAGACTCAAGATCAGATTTGCGTTGGAAGTCCTTAACCATTCTAGAAAGTTTTCTATGAGCTTCATAATTTTGATTCGAAAGTGAGTCCTAGTTTTCTCTGGAATGGCCATGTCGTCTGCAGAAGAGAGGCTGAAAAAATTAGAACAGCTGTACTTGAATGGAGTTACCAACAGTAAAGGACTGGCATTGAGCGTGGAGACACTTTTGGATGTGTTTCTTGTTCTTTATGATGAATGCAACAGCCCAGCTCTAAAAGAGAAAAGAGCATCTCCGAATTCGTTGAATACGGTAAGAATTCATCATGCTAGGCCAGGTTTGTTTTACATCTTTTTGCATAGCAGTTTTCAGTCATAAAGACTTTGTTAGTGCATCCAAAGAAAAAACAGAACTGTGTACAATTTTGTGCATGTAAAATTCTTTTTATTTAGTTGATCGCCATGTAAAGTAGCATATGTGAGCTTGCTGAACAAGCAGACAAGCTAAGTGAGTCTCACTTTAGTATAAAGTGTTCCTTTTTGATAAACAGAAAGTAGATTCACATTGATAGATCCATTGAGAATAATTCTTATTCCGTATACCCAAGCCACCTGTTTAAAGTACAGTTCACTTTTTTACTGTAAGCATCACATAACATGAAAATGGTCATACTTGAGAGTGGAAACATATTAGTTTTTATTGTCCCCAAAACTATAAAGAGGTGCTCCCAATTAATGTATCCCTGTACCCTGTATGCATTAGAAACGGGGGAAAAGAAGGCATCAGGATTTTTCAGAGGAGATCCAGGGACGCATTAATATTGAAACAAGCAGGTCCAGTGATGCATTAAATCTCAGGCACATATGAATGTCCCATTTTCTGTTTTGTTCCCACAAGTACAAGAGGCAACAAGAGCAACTTGTTGTAGACACTAAGCTGTGCCTGGCAAGGTTATGGCATTACTATCAGTTATGTAGTAGGCCTATAAAGCCACGACTGCAGTGGGCAGATTTGAAATGGAATGACGTGCAAGCTCTTCTTTTCTTTCTGGTGCACAACATGAAGTCTGTAACTACTACCAAATGCACTGATCCAAGTGAAGTTACATCTATGCGAGTTCCAAGACTCTGCCACTCCTACTTCTGCCCAAGGAGAAAAACAAAAAGGAGATTTAACCTGTACTGATCTAAACAATACTCCTGGTTCCTCAGGAAAGCAGGATATTCCGTACTGCATGCTGTAATGCAGTCTGGAAGAATCCCATTTCATCTTTTGGAAAAGCAAGCTACCATGTGCTGGTGGAAATGGATGACATAATATTTTCACATGCATGATAGTGCAGCAGAATTTTCAACATTATGATTCATGATATGAAGTTAGCTGCTATCTTAACAAGTTGAAGAAGCACATTGAATAAACATCAAAGAATGCATTCATCGCTGATTCAGACAACTTTGAAAGTCTGCAGTTGTAATTCATATTTTGGTGGACTTCAAAACACAGGCTTCTGATTTAATTGTATTTAAACTTCATAGCTGGCTAGTGGTTTGCCTTTTTGGTGAAAGGAAAAATTCATGTTTTTCTTAAACTATTAGTATTTCTTCTTAGATTTGATGAACCAGTTTAAAGACATGCTGTGCATTGTGCATATATGCTAAACATTTAAGTTGTTGATTGTTCGGAAGACAACAAGAGGGTATGTTGTATAAAACAGGAGAGCATTTTTGCCTTAAGTTTGTGGTATATACAGGCTTTTATTCAATATTTTCTCAAATCATCTTTGTGTCAAAGCTACCTTATGCTACCTAATCTTATATGCTACCATGCATGGCAGTCAACTAAATGAAAAGAAAATTGCAAGCAAAATCTACTAGCCCCTCAAATTTGTGCTTGTCCTCCTTAAGTAAAGAGAGAGTTTATAAAAGGAACTATTGGTAGTGCAGTGACAAGGCAGCAGATGTAATTAAACTCAGCATGCTCTGCACACAGGGGTCAAGGTTTTAAGAAAAGAAAGTAGATTTAAGTCATAAAATAGTTTATTCTTCCACCATGTGTACAGAATTAGAATGTAAATCAAGAAATGTTTCCTATTTTGTGTGTGATTTAATTACATAATTGTTGAAATGTTGAAGACCTGTAGGGTTCATCAAAGATGATACCTAAATCATTGTTGTCTTCAATTTTTATAACTTTTGGATTAATTCCTTTAGTCAAGGTGGCTTAGTCTTTGTGGGAATTTTTTCTCCCCCTTGGGCATTGCTTTACATTTAAAAGCACATTTAAAATGAAAGTTCCAGGTTTCTGACCATTTAACAAGACAGTCTGAATTTTGTTGTAACGTACTTTTATTATCAGTCTGAATTTTGTCCTAACGTGCTTTTACAATCATATGATGCATTATATATTTTATGTGATCTGTAGATATTTCACTTAAACTGCTTTTTTGTTTGAGGCAAATTGTCAATAAAAACCTGTCAAAAGAACAGGGCCAAATTATACTTCCTACAGTTGGTCCACTCATCTCAAATTCTGACTGCTTTCTGTTTTTTTTTAAAAAAGATCTACCAAGCTAATAAATGACCTATTACTCCATAGTTTGTGTGGTTAATCAGCAATCTTTCATGGAAGACAAGAGTCCAACACACACACTTAAAATCAAGATGGATAGCATCACATTTTTCACATCTGTCCAAATATATATAATTTGCAAAAATCATCCGTCACATGCAAAGCTAAGTGACACAAGACCTGTACTGGCAGAAGCCATACTGATAGTCTGTATAGAGTTAATTTCTTACCAATATAACAATATATAATCAACATAATATTGCTTCAGAAATTTGGCAAGTCACTGAAGTTAAAATGACTGGTCTGTAGTTTGCTGGATCATTCATTATATATATATATGTGTGTGTGTGTGTGTGTGTGTGTGTGTGTGTGTGTGTGTGTGTGTGTGTGTGTGTGTTGATGAGTAATAGCTGTAAGTATAACATTAGATTTCTTCCATTTTGTAGTCCTGAACCATAGATTTGTTGAAAAAAAAAAAAACCCAACCAAACAAAAAAAAACTTAGTGGCGATGATTGATAGAACTTTTTTAACTTGATTTTTTAACATTCTTTAAGTTTTCCTGATGGTATGTTATCAGGGCCTTGAGTCTTGTTGTACTTTAGCTTGCTCAACTTTGGCTTATATACCTATCTTAATATTTGTTTTAGATTGTACTTATTTCCTAACATTTTTTAAAGGTTAGCTTGCAATCTTTGGCTATATTTTTCATAGATGTATTTTGCTGCCTACACTTACTACATTTTGTAGTGAAGATAATTATTATCATGTTTGATAGTTAAAAGTCTTTTAAAAAGCTAAATAGTTTTTTTATAAAGTATAAGTACTTTTTTAACCAGAAAGATTTAGGTTTGTCTTAATTGCAATCCTCAGTTTTTCAGTTTAGAATTTTACCTTTGATGGTTTCTTTCATGAGACAGATACACACAGTATTCAACATTTTGTAAGTCTTTCTGACCCATTTCATCTCACATAGCTGGGTAGAATTTAGTTGCCATATTATAACAAATCTTAAATAAATGTTAGTGAACCACCAAGAGAAACGTGGACAAACGAGTCACAAGACAAAACATGATGCATTTTGATCTCTTAGGTCTTGTTTCGGCAAGACACAAACAAAACAGGACATTAAAATGAACGAGTTTGTCATGTTGTTTTCTAAAGGATAGTGATGACTACTTTCTCAAAGAGAGAATCAATTCTGTTTTAGTGTTTATTAAACTTAAACATTTTAAAAATTTGTATGAAATATTGACAAATGTTATTCAGTTAAAGAATGCAGTGAACAAGGGTTCAGGTATATTTTAGTTGTATTTGGCAACAAAACAGAAGAGTTAAAAATTTTCTTGCATGGTAGAATTTTTACCCATCACTGGTACAAACAGATAGTACTGTGGTTATGAAGAACTACTAATTTGCAAAGTAGGAGGAGATTTTGGTGGAATGATCCTGAAGTACTTTTATTTTCCTTTTTCTACAAAGTTACCAGCTTACTCATAATAAATTATAGGAACCTTACTGGATCGGTGGAATGTAGTATAAACCCACTTTACATCAGTTACATTGCCAGTCTTCATCTCTATCTAGATTTACCTTAGCTGTCATGGACTCCATATTTCCCAACTTTGGCCTGTCATCGCAGCACTTGGCACCTGACTTTTTTCTGCTCCTTCCCTCCCCCCCCCCCCTCTCTCTCTCTCTCTTTAGAATAATTAGAATGATTTTCTGTCATCTCTCTCTTTGTCTCTCTCTGTCTGTGTATCTCCCCCCCCCCCCCCCCCCCCCCCATCTCTCTCTCTCTCTCTCCCTCCCTCCCTAACTCATTCACTTCCTCTGTCTCTCTCTCTCTCTCTCTCTGAGTTCAAAGTACTATCCATAAATAACTCAGACAGCCATGGTGATTTTTGGTTAGGCTTATCCTTAAAATCTGGAGAATGTTTCGTTGTTTGAATCGCTGGCTGAAGTAATATTAATTACATAGTGAACTTTGTTTATGTCAGTATATGAAGAAAGGTTAAACTAACACATCATGACATGTCCTATGTATCTGTAAGGTGTTTAAAGTGGGTAATTTCTTACTAACTGTTTCCTACTTAAACTGGTAGCTCATAACATTGAACAAGTTAGAGAAGGGTAAAAGTCACCCAGAGTAGCCACTTAAACTTGTAATGAAATAACTTTGACATTGGCCACACTTGTTCATGTTGAAAATGATTCATAGTATGAACTAAGTAATATTATGCTATGGAAATGCAAACATACAGTATCATCTTACAAGCAAATTTTGTTACATTTTTCATGTCTTACTGAATGTGACATGAGCATGTAAACTTGCTAAATATGAAACAGCACTGTGTTCTGTAAAACAGTCAAGAAAAGCGAGAGACATGGTGGTTTTTACATTGAATCAGTGTAGAAACACAAAGACTGACAGATTTCATTTAACAACAAATATTATTAATCTCTACATGTATTAACATGATATCCTCTTCATTTTACAGTGCATACCTTCCAGTTGAATTACAATTATAATGACCTTCTGCCCTCAAAGCAGGGAAGATGAGACTTCAGAGCATGCTGGAGGACTCAGGAGACAAGGTGGTAGAAGCAATCGAGCCCAGCTGAAGACAGGCAGAAAATGGAGAGTTCAACTTCAAGAGGCGATGGATTCTGCAAAAGAAAGTCTCAAGATCAGAGAAATAACAGGACACACTCAGACCAACAGACAAGGACTGGGGGTGATCAAAACTGAATGGTGGTCAAAGGCCAAAGGAAAAGCCAAAAGAGACATGATGATTCAGGAGATGAGAAAGAAGAAGACCAAAAAAGACTCCCAAAAATCTGTCCAGCAGAGCCAGCAAGGGCAATGGACAATGTGGGAGAATGCACTCCAAAGAAGTCTCACTTGGAATGACATTTGGCACATGGCCCCTCTCAGGATCAGCTTCATTCTCAGATCTGTATATATCATTATATGACCTTCTGCCCTCAAATGCAAACCTGGTGAAGTGGGGAAAAACAGACGATCCTGCATGCCCCCTCTGCCATGGAAACAAACAGTGGAGCATGTCCTAAGCTCATGTAAAGTAGCCCTGGCTCAAGGAAGGTGCACATGGAGGCACAACCAAGTGCTCAAAGAGATTGTACAAGTAGTCTGGGCTAGTACCAACACCACAAAAGGGAAAATCAGGACTCCAAAAGCACCCCCAACATTCTTCACGGCAGGAGTCAGCAAATCATGGCCCAAAACAACAGTGCCACACTTTGAACATGCAGGCAGAGTCTGCTGGACAGGACAGATGACTGGGAGTGCACTGCAGACCTCCCAGAATGGAAAAGTCACCCAGAGATCATCAGCAAGAGTGGCATGAGACCAGACATAGTAGTACATTCTCAGTCAACGAAGCAGCTGATCATGATCAAGCTCATGGTGCTATATGAGAACAGAATGGAGGCAGCTCAAATCAACAAGACAGAAAAGTATGCTGATCTGGCAAACAGACTTAGGAAGAAGGCTATCAGGTCAAAGTCCTCACTGCAGAAATTGGAGCAAGGGGGTTTGTAGGAACGTCTGCATACAGCCTCATGAAACGGCTTTCAGTTGCAGGGAGGGAAAAAACCAGAGCCCTGAAAGCAATGGCAGAAGCGGCACTGAGGTGTTCAAGCTGGATCTGGTCAAGGAGGAACAAAAGTGAACTTCATAAGGCTTAACTTTCCTACAAACATCAGGTGTCCCAGTGGCTTAGTGATTAGAGTGCGAGTCATTAAGTGGAAAATGAGCATGTCCAGAGGGTCATGAGTTCGAATCCTAGTCATGGCTCGTCCCAAGATGGGAAAAAAAAAAGGGGGCAGCAGAGGGACATCCGAGTCATGAACTGGGTGTGGCCCAACCCCTGGAGTGTCAGGAGATAAGGGCCGAAACACTTGCTTGAAGGGGGCTTCTCTTCTGAGGACTCTGCTGCCACGCTCTCCACGAGTTTCTTTCTACATGATATTCTTCATTTTACAGTGCATACCTTCCTGTTGAATTACAATTTGAATATAATATTTCTTTAGACAAGAATAAAATTCATACTTTGAAATGAAATGATGTTTTTGATGTTGGCAAGCATGTTCATTTTGTTTCTCATTGGTTTCAGTCTGTTTGCCACTTGATGGTTCTTGATGCATTTAACAGAAAACAGTATAGGAGTTGGCAGAAAAAGAAAAACAACCCTAAAGAGTCCCTGAACAGTTTCAAATTTTATATTTATAAATCTGTTGATGATTCAACAACAGATAATTGTGAAATGGTCAAGAAGGCACAGTGTTTGAAAGCTAATATAATGTGAAAACTTTCCATTGAATACTTAAAGAAAAAGTACTTAAGAAAAAGTGAAGGTAATAACTTAATCAGCAGTAGCACAAGTTACAACTTTGTTCTGAATTTGATTTTAAATGCATGAAATATAAATCAGATTACCAAGCTTATAAGTTATACATTGGTATGTTTGTGGGTTATATACTGTTGGTAAATGAATCCATGGGCAAACTGAAACATAAACTTTGTTGGATTGCAGAGCAAAATCCAAAACATTAAAAAGTGGACTGATAATTTAACTGATAACTCTGAAGAAACAAACAGGCAAAAAGAAACAATACCTGCCACTATTTCAGAAATAAAACACGTGTATTATTGTATTTGTGTCTAATTATTTAATCTGTGCGTGCATGTGACAGAATACTTTGTGAATTTGTTTTGTTTATTAGCTAATTTATTTTATTTATGAATATGTGTTTCAGTTCGTCCACTTGCCAACACTGTCAAAAGCTTACGCTTACATCAAGATGACTTTGAGACACTCAAAATTATTGGCAGAGGTGCTTTTGGAGAGGTAAGTAATTTTAATGTATTAGTATTTTTCAGCATTTTGAATGAAAATCAAAATAATGTTACACATGTAAGTGCAGGCTAGTGTGTTTTTATGAGATGAGTGGGTGCACTTAGTTACATGCATGCATGCACTGGTACGAAAAATAGAAATGATGTAAAGTAAGACATTGATGTCACTTTGACTTGCAAAATCAAGAAAATGATATTTCATTCTTGGATCTGAAAATTCAGGAGTTTAGGACCTTTTTCCCTGATCAAGAGAAATCAGAAGATGTTTGGGAAATCTGTAAGACAAAAAGTCTGAATGGTATGAAAAAAAAGTTACCTTTTTTTTTGTTTTTACTGCTCAGGTACTCTTTCATTTGCAAACAAATCAGTACTGAAATAAAAGATGACAGTTTGGATTGTCACCGGCAAAATTATACAGGACTCAAATGAATCAAAACATTTTTAAACAGTTACATTTTGTAACATAAGAGTTTGTGTTGAACTTCATTTCATTGCTTGATGAGTTGAGACCAAAAGAGACTTGACATCAGTCCGTGGCTGCTGTGTACAGCCGATGACTATTCCCTTAGCGCTGGCTGGTGAAAGTCTTGGTTTGCTTGACTTCAGTTGTCCAGAGCAGTCAAAAATGAGCAAATAATGAAGATACTGCCTGAGAAACAACTTTTCCATTTAAAAGTTGATCCATGTGGATGAGGATAATGAAAATGAAGCTGTTGAGAGTTCCATTTTGGTTTCAGATTACGTTACATATCCTGGTGTTAGCGAGCCTGAAAAGGCACACCACCTGTGGTGTTGGTCAGGAAATTTGAGAACTAGACTACTCTGTTGTTTCAGACATTTCAGTTTGAGTCCATTGCACACCCAAGAAGTTAGGTATGAAATGGTAGGACCAAATTCCCACACATGTCTCTGATCGAAAGGAAACCCACAACCTCCCCATTCACATCCTGCAATGCTAACAACTATATGGTTGCTAATGTTATTTTCTTCTTTATGTTTACAAAATTTTTAATCATTTCATTTTCATGTGCTTACTTATCTGATGCATACTATTACAAATATCCACTTTCTGCTAAAACTTTTTTATAATTGTCTTCTGTTTCTTTCTTCTCATCTTCTGCTCCCTACTTCCTCCTTTAAATGAAATAGTGGTTTATGTCATTTGTCAAATGCTCAGGTGGCGGTTGTAAAAGAAAAGAGCACAGGAAACGTGTACGCCATGAAGATCCTCAACAAATGGGAAATGCTCAAAAGGGCTGAGGTAACTGTCCATGCTTTAATTGTTGTATTGTGATTTATATTTAAACCATACCAATTCACTAAACCATACCAGTTCACTAAGAAAACCAAAGAAAGAAAAGAGAGAAAAACACGCACAGCCAAGTGATGCATTACATTATTATTTCATGCTCATAGGTCATTCAGGTGTTATGTAAGGACTTTGTAATTTCCTGAGGTAAAGGAAAAATGAAACATATGTGTACATGTTATAATCTGTTGGTCTTTTTCTTCCTGTACCTTTCCTTTGTATTCTGGATCCTTGTTAATGTGAAGATTACTAGAAATGTGCTATGTGTGAGTGCATTGTTGGAAAGCATTGATTTTGCCTTTTGAACATGTTAATTGACACTTTCAACAAAGAAACACACAAAAAGAAAAAATAAACCTTTTCTGTATAAGCTTTAAAACTAAATGGGTCAGCTTCAATATTGATGTGCTAGTTTGTGCAAGGTTGAATTGAGCTAGTTAATCTTCTGGTTATGATTGTTGAACAGATATTGCACCAGAGTGAATGCTCGGTTTTCAATTTGACTTTATTAGCTGAAAAACATTTTCAGTCAATTATATGTATGATTAATGTTATGTGTGTGTGTGTGTGCAGACTGCTTGCTTCAAGGAAGAAAGGGATGTGCTGGTCTTTGGAGATCGCAGATGGATTACAAACTTACATTATGCATTTCAAGATGACACGTTCCTGGTAAGCTGAATGGTGCATTCATCTCACATCACACTGTCCCTCATCATCCTTCCCCCTAAAACTGATTTCTTTATTTTGATTTTAATGTCAAAAAGAAAAACTTAATATGAGTGTTGAATGTGGTATAATTTTTCATTGACTGTGTATCATTTGCTTCTGTAAATCATACACCTAACCCAACTTGATAGACTAGTATGATGTGTGTTTACATTCAGTATCTGGTTATGGACTATTACTGTGGCGGGGATCTTCTGACATTGCTGAGCAAGTTTGAGGAACGCCTTCCAGAGGACATGGCAAAGTTCTACATTGCAGAGATGGTGCTGGCCATCAGCTCTCTGCACCAGCTGGACTATGTGCATCGTGACATCAAACCTGACAATGTACTCCTGGACAGGAGTGGCCATATTGTGCTGGCAGACTTCGGTTCTTGTCTCAAGTTGATGCCTGATGGAACAGTGAGTTTGCACTTTCTGTTTTGTTTCTCCCATGTGGTTTTGAGCAGGGGAGGGCATTATGCACACTCACACACATGTGTGTGCACACACACACACACTCGCACACGACACACACACACACACACACGCACACACACTAAAAAAAAAAAAACAAACCCCATGGAGGATGGGTAGGTAGGGTGAAAAAGAATAAAAGTGTGCTGCCACTGAAAATTGCCACAACAATTGATGTATCAAAAACATCTTCATTATTTTAGAAACAGACCAGTTTCCAGTGCTGGAAGTCAACATTTCCCGTATTTTCAACAGCTGAATGTTTAAGAGTAGTCATGGCTGGCTGTCCCACTCAGCACACAATTCCTTCTACCCCTTCAGACATCAGGCTACTTCCATAAGACCCAGGCCCTCCACTCCCTCACCCTTGTCTTCCATCCATCTCTTTTCCCCACTTCCTGAAGATGCTCTGCCCAGTAACATTAGGGCCGAAATAGGTTATGTCTGACTCTATCTGTCTGTCTCAAAGAATCATGGTACTCGCTGAGTCTAGAATTATTGTCACTCTTCCCGTTCCCTCCCTTTCCCTCCTTCCTTATATCAGTATAGTCTTTGGCATTATTGTGCATGCAGACAGACACAGAGAGACAGAAGGATGGAGTGGAATGGAGGACGGATGCTATAAGAGGTGTTGTGGATCAAGTAAAAATAAGTTAAAATGCTGTTAATAATATAAGTATACATTGTGATAGAAGCTTTATTTTCTGCCTCTACGTGTTAATGTGTGTATTTTTTTCTGTGATAAACCGTAAACTAATTGTTGAACTGGGAAGTGAAATTTTCTTGACTTTAGTTAATCATTGTCCAGGGCATTTGTATATTTAAATCAGCTTATTTAATTTTTCATTGCTGTGAAAAAGGGGGAAAAAAAAAAAAGAAGGAAAAGAATATTGCTGAAACAAGTGTTTTGATGTCAAGAGCATCATTTTAAGTACACTTTAGAAATTTTTATGGATATGCTGAAGGGATATGCTGTATATACTCATGACATTGCAAAATTTTAAGCTTGAATTTCATTCCTCTTTGTGAAGGTGCAAATCCTCTGTGGCTGTTGGAACGCCTGATTACATCTCTCCAGAAATTCTTAGGGTAAGTTTGATAAAAACTACATATTATTTTGAATCCTTATATAAACTTTTAAGATATCATGTCAGATGAAGAGATGGGTTTCACATTACATTTGGCTCGGTGATAGTAACAAGTGATGAGAATATTGTGCTTGAAAGGTTATGATATGTGAAAGATGCTTATCTTTACTTTATTGACAAACTGCTGTTGTAATTGTAGGCTGGTCATTTATGAAACTTTAATGCATTTACCTGCTGCCGTAAATACCTCTTTCTCCACCTTGCGCTACTACTTGGTACTGCTATCATACCAATGGCACTATAAACACACATTGACTACTTTAACATTTGTGGCTGATATATGACTACATCAGAACTACATTATATACTTTTTTAGCATGTGTGACAATATTACTATTGCTTCTGCTATTTACATTTTTATCACTGATAAAGCACCAGTGAGCGCTTGCCTGAAAGAGCTCAAAGCTTGTGGATGTAAATAGCCTGGATATTGACATACAGTGTATGCACAGATACACAACTGCTTGCAACGTATGGGCACATGCATACATGCATGGTGGCACATGCTTATATACACCACACACATGTGCACACACACACACACACACACACACACACACACACACACACACACACACACACACATGCATGTATGAATAAAACCACATGATCACATACACATGTATGCATGTGCACAAATAAGACGACATCATATCACATCCACTGCAGGCTCATACACATACACAGAATTATTGAAATACAGGGCAAAAGATGAATCTGTTGTATTGCTAGGAAATGAATAAAAGAAAGAAAGGTGCTTGAAAAACGCAATGATAGTTTACCCGTAGAGTTGAATTATACAGCTACATCTTATTATCATTGACTATTGTTATTATTATCATCTGTTTTCTGACTTACGTTCAACAGGCAATGGAAGATGGCATGGAAAGTATGGCCCCGAGTGTGATTGGTGGTCCCTTGGAGTGTGCATGTTCGAGATGCTGTACGGAGAAACGCCCTTTTATGCAGAGTCACTGGTAGAAACATACGGCAAAATCATGAGTCACCAGGCAAGTGATAGCGTTCATCTGAATTTATGTGTAGTGTCTAGCTGAATTGATTATTTGACGATTAAAGGGCTGAAGAAGAGGACTGATCCCTAGCCTTTCTGCAGCACTGTACTTTTTTTTTTTTTCATGCCGCTTTTCTCTAATGCCTTTGACAACATTTTCACTGGTACCCTTTTTTCAATATTTATCAGCAGTTCAGTACTTGAAGCACATGTAAATGCCTTGATGAGAAATCTTTTTTGGGGGTGGAATCTATATTTATATATTTGAAGATTGGCAGTCAAGAAATCACTTGAAGATGATTCAGATAACATAAGAATACCTAAGGGTGTTACACAATAACTTTGAAAAGTCATGAAGATACCTTATTTTGGATGTAGATGCATCATCAATGCATCACACAGTATGTACCAGTCCTCATAGTGCATTGATGAGCACCAGGGATTAGCATGCCATGTGTGGATAGATGATCCAATTTTTAAGTCTAATTCAGTGTTAACTTTTCAGCAATGATTGCTTGTGCATTATGCTTGGGAGGTGAGAAGAAGAGGGTTGAGTTGATAAGGGATACTGGAATCACAAAATGGCACAGTACTGTGCATCTACAGTTTCTAATGGTGAAAAAAAAAAACTCAAACTCCAAAAAAAAAGACAGTGGTGAGTTAAGAATGATTGCCTAGTAAATGTGTATGCTGTTTTTGTGGTTGTCTGGTTGTTCAAGACTGCCTCTGTACCTTTCACATCTTTTGCTTTGTGAGAGCAAAACTTTTAATCAGGAGAGACACTGAAGTACACTTATCCAACAATCATCCATTTTGAATCAAGCAGTGAGTTAAAATTTAAATGCATCCGTCCAACAATCAGCCTATTCAACTCTGTAGAGTGCAATTTTCTAGTAATCATCAGCCTCATAATCATTAAACATGTTGTTTTGGCATAACCATGCACTAAACTACCAAATTCATTTTCTACAGTGGTAGGTGAGCTCATGAAATTTGCGTTTTTTTCTTAGAAGAAAAGCCTTCCAAAATTGTCCTGCTGTCCAGACAGACTATCTTTTGGATGGAAATATTGAAATGGATATAGTTCAACAGGCTTGTGTATGTTTGTTTATGGTTGATGTGTGTAACTAACCATTGTTCTCATTCAACTGAATATTGAATTATGGAAAAAGCTGTCTGATAATCAATGCTGATGACCTACATCTTTATTACCAAAGTCATTGTCAGTTAACTTTGAATCCAGTTCCAAGTTTTTCATATAGTCATCTTTGATTTAGTGGAGGTTGCTTGATCATCCATGTCATGTTTGATGTACTGTCATCAATCACTGTCACTCAGTTTCGTCAGTGACCCTTGATACAACATAAATAAATTCAGTCATCTTTGATTTAGTGGAGGTTGCTTGATCATCCATGTCATGTTCGATGTACTGTCATCAATCATTGTCATTCAGTTTCGTCAGTGACACTTGATACAACATAAATAAATTCAAAGTCTGTTTGAAGCATGTTACAATAGCTTATATGATGGTTAGAGCTGGTGGCTTAAATTCGCATCTTTATGCTCAGTCCTTCTCAGATAACCCTGTGAAATTCAAACAGAGTCAACATGCAAGGGGGGAGTGATAGTTACTATGACAGAAAATTGGACTGGCTTACTGCTTGCATGAAACTGAAAATGAATAAGTTTTATTGTGATAGGTTCTGGAATGACACTCATTAGATGGTATTAACTTAAATACAGTGATTGAGTGTTTTTCTCCTCCAGACTCGGTTTGAGTTTCCAGCTGATGTGGATGATGTATCTCCTGAAGCCAAAGACCTTGTGCGGAGTTTGATCTGCAGCGCAGAGAAGAGGTTAGGGAAGAATGGTCTCTGGACGATTTCAAGAATCACCCCTGGTTTGTGGGCATTGACTGGGACAACATCAGAGAAAGTAAGTACTTTTGCTTCTCCAAAGCAGATGACATTTAAAAGAAAAATCGAACTAAAAGATGGCTGTAAACTTGTGACAAATGTTAGCAACCAGATTAAGACTTACTTATTGTAAACATGTTTGTAAGTTGTTCAGAACATGATACTGTGTTTGGTTCTCGTAATGAAATTACATAACACGTTGGTTTAAGACTGGATGTATTCTGATCATTTTCAACATAAGCTGGTGGTAGCAGCGAATTTTTTGTTGACAAGTTGTTTTTCTTTTCTTTGTATAGTTCAAAGGTCTTGAGTTTATGCATATCAGTATTTTGGCGTCGTATACTATACCATGTCAGACCATAGCATTTAAACGGCTGTCAGTCAGCTCTGTCAGGCCGAAGTTTTTGTGGCCAATGCAGTCATAAGATAGTCACGTGTGACCCACCACCCTACTTCCGCCTACGGAAGATGCCGAAGTTCGTGTACTGTACGTCATTCTTCTTCGGCCTGTCACCCAAGCAAGATAAGTCTTGTGCTCTGTCTCGCCTATACTTTGCCTTGTGTAAAGATTGCTGTGTTCGCATTCTGAACTCATTTATTTGTGGCTTGTGCTTATCCCTCAGAGTATCTTGACGTGTGAGGTTATCGGTGGGCTAGCATTCTAACCTTTATTTTCGGAATTATTCTCGCGATTGTGTGCTCCCGGTTCTTGCATTCCACGTAACCGGTTCAGATTTGATTGGCATTTTTCCATCGCCGCGTTCATCGCTGGTTCGGTGCCTCCTTTTATCCATCGGCCTTGCCTTTTCAATCGCCTTCTGCCCATTCGCCACTAAATTCCGTTTTTCTTCCCTCGCCGTCATTTATACCACGATTCCACAACCTCCTGTGCGACGATCGTGAGCCAGTCTCGTCGCCATCTTGTTTTGCGCCAGTCTCCCCCTCTTGTGCACCAACTTCTAACCCACAGTATTTTTACGTGGGTTTTTTCGTCCAGAATTTGCTTCCTTCATTTCATTTTTGCCCCCTTTCACTCAATTGTCACAAATTCTCGCTCGCCTTCGTGTCCTTAACGATCGCGATCGACCCGTCGTCCTTGTATTTACACGTGGCGTTACTCAGCACTTTGGGCCCACGCCACGGTCGCTTCTCACGCACTGTTTCGCCCATTTCTGCTGCGCTTTGTGTCCCTGTATGGACTTGTTCACCTTTATTTTCCATTGTGTGCGTTGTTCACTTTTATTTTTTTTATTGTGTGCGCACGGTCGATCGATTGACTAGTTATCCCCCCCCCTCGATCGACCGTCGTGTCTCTCGCTTACGATCGTGTGCTCCAGTTTCGCTCGGCGCCATCGCCCAATATGGTGAAGGACTCGGCTGGGTCGAGCACAACAACTCTGACGTGCAGGGTTCGCTCACATTCCCGGAGGACCCACGAGTTGGTTCCAACCCCGAGTGAACCGTTCTCTCCATGGGAGAACGGACGGCCGCGGTAGACGGAGACGACCCTCCCGCGGAGGGGACGCGGGAATCTCCCTCCTCTACCCGACCGACGGACGCACGACCGTTGCGTTCGAAAGCTAAAAGGCAACCGGCGGCGGCTATTTCTAAGTGCTTTGCCTTTCCTTCGACCTGCCCAGGAAATCTAAGGGCAAGGCCCCACTTAAGGGACCCCCCCTAGCCAAAACATCCCAGCGGGATTCCGCTTCGCCCCCAGCCACCCTGCCTTCTAGCTTTCCTGCGCTTACTCACTCATCCACTTTCTTTGCCGAGTCACGCGACCCCCCCCCCCCCCCGGGGACCTTTGCCGGGCCGCGGACAGGCACGGGTGACGGCCTTGGGCTGGAACCCCCACCCGTCACTCGCATTTATGAGACGCGCGGGTCCACTTCTTCCCCCCATCTGGACTCGCCGTCTCACGACGCTCTCCCCCTCCGTGCACAGGTGCAGCCAACACCCCTGCACGAGGAGCATCCCGTTATCTCCGGATGCAGTGTTATGGCCACGTCTTGGCACGACCATGCACATGTCCATAACTCTGGGCGTATGGGAACACCGAGTGCATCCACCGGTTGTGAACATACACAAAGACGGCCGACCAACCCCGCTCGCCCGCCCGCAGGTTCCCCTAGGGGTTCAGGACATTGGGGGTCCGACCTACTCGCCCCCCCACTTGGGCAACGTCCTCGATCCCGTTCCTCCGGGGGGAGGATCTACCAGCGGGACCACGGGTAACCTGCCCTATTCCTCTGGGGCCCGGCACGCTCCCGGGGGGGGACCACATACCATGGTCGATTACTATTCCCCCCCTGCTGCTCCAGGTTACCCCGGTCCCCCGGCGAGTCCCTGCACAGTACTCTGGGCCGCCACAGCCCGCTTATATCCCCGGGGACCAGTGGCTCTATGCCCCCCGAGAGGGACCAGTGGCTCAA
Organism: Conus betulinus; assembly: GCA_016801955.1. Classification (NCBI taxonomy): domain Eukaryota; kingdom Metazoa; phylum Mollusca; class Gastropoda; order Neogastropoda; family Conidae; genus Conus; species Conus betulinus. Next base: position 272,834 of record JADBJO010001268.1, read on the forward strand.
TACACACACCCAACCTGAACAACTATTTGGTCGATTGTGGCACCCAACCTCGCAGACTTGGGTCGACCTGGGTCTCCCACCTCGGGCGCTGTCCAATCGGCAGTCCGGGCTCTCCCACCCTAGCCCGTCTGCCGAGCATAGAGCCACGAGGGTCCCGCCCCCCCCCCGCCCCCCCCCCCACCACCCTACCAGGGCGGGGACCCTCGCGCGCACCCGCGCAGATGCCCCCTGAGGAAGACCTCCCTTCCCAGGAACTAGACTCCCCACAGCCTGAGGAGGACAACGATGAGGACCTCTTCTCATCGCTGTATGATATCCACACCATTGAACGGTTTCGACCGGACTTGGTGTCGAGGGACGCCCCTCCCTCTGCCGATATCTTGGCCTTCCCTGAGATCGTTGGGCCGCCCCCAGCCCAACACTTCAGACTCAGGATTGTCGCACCTCAGTCCCTCACTTCGCTGTGGGAGAGTCCGGCGAAACGCGCCAGGGGTGCAGATGCCGTCCCCCACGCCGGGTCAAGACCTTCCCCCGGCACCCAATGCGGCCCCCTTCGGCGCCCTACTTGGGACCCGCAGGAAGCACCCTGTTTACCTCCCTCTTTGCCGACAATCCAGCTACCAGGGAGTGGGCCATCTCCCAATCGGATTGCGCCTGATACCCAACCGGGCCCCCCCTACTTCGGCCACTATCTCCTTTAAAGCGTTAAAGGACTGGGACCGAGTAGCCCGGATGGGCATCTTACACACCACTGCAGGGCATGCCTACCTTAGCATGCTCTTGCAGAGGGCGGAGGTACTCTGGCCTGGGAATGACGGCGCCGTCCCAGGGCCTTCGGATACAAACTCCGAACCACACCAGGACGAACCTCGCTTATTCAGCGATCCCTTCATGCAACACCTAGTTAACAGGATATCGCATCACTTGTCGCTGCGGCGGACAGCGCAGCAACAAGCCATTTTAATTGCCTAGTGGCGAGAGACGCGGTGTGCTTGCACGCTCCTCACTCTCCCGGGCACTCAGGGCATCCCTACGATGTGTCCCGGGCCAGGATCACTCGCTCTTTGGCGAGTACTCCACCTCGGGCTATGTCTCTCTCGCTCGAGGAACGCAAGCAGGCGGCGTCCTTTTGCCCCCCGGCCTCAGCCACGCCCTTCCAGGCCCCCCTTTCGGTCTTACCCCAGGGCCAACAGGCCCACTCCGTATCCCCGTCAAGCCCCATCTCACACCGCCGGGCTGGCCAAGCGCCCACTTAACTCGCAGAGGCCTAAACCGAAACCTCGCCAGAATTTTCGGTTCGGCCAGCAAGCACGGCCCTGCAGGTGACTGGAGGACACTCCCGTAGTGGGCATGGAGCTGGCACAACCTGCCCAGCAAGACACCGGCCCACTCTTCCCCTTCCCCCCGGGACCATCGGCTCCCCTGGCGGGGCACCTCTCCCGGCATGCATGCCCGCCAGTGGCGACGTATGGGCCTCAGCCCCTGGGTAGTGTCGGTTCTTCAGGACGGGTTTTCGCCTACCCTGGGCTCACGGTCGCCCTCCCCTCATGCGCTCTCCTCCTCTGTCCCCCCCCCAGCGACCCCCCCACCTGCCCAGGCGGACGCCCTTCGCCTGGAAGTCCTCGAAACTCTACAGAAAGGGGCCATCACAGAGTTTTTTTCCAGCCCAGCCCCGGGTTTTACTCCCACCTGTTCGTGATCCCCAAACCTTCGGGGGGATGGAGGCCCATCCTCGACCTTTCTCCCCTCAACAGTTCCTCAGACATACCAAGTTCAAGATGGACACGCCCTCCCAGATCAGAGACTCCATTCACCACCTAGATTGGGCTACCTCCATAGATCTGAAAGATGCGTACTTCCAGATCCTTATTCACCCGGCGCACAGACGTTACCTCCGGTTCGTCTGGCAAGCTCGGGTGTTCCAGTTCAAAGCTCTCCCCTTTGGCCTCTCCCTGGCACCCCCTTCCTCTTCACGAAGGTTGTCAAGGAGATGGCCGCCCTGGCCAGGCAGGAGGACATTCGCCTCCTGGTTTACCTCGACGACTGGCTTGTCCTAGCCTCCTCCCAGGCTCAGTGCCAAGCCCCCACCACTCGCCTCCTCAGCCTTTGTTCCACCTTGGGGTTTGTAACCAACCCCCTCAAGTGCGAACTCATTCCCAGTCAGAGGTTCTCTTTCCTGGGCATGAGTTTCGACGCGATTACCATGAAGGTCGCCCCGACCCCAGAGAGGTCCGCCCGGATTGTGGACCTCATCTGCGCCTCCGAGAAGCATCGCACACCTCGGCCAGAACTCTGTCCTCCCTCTTAGGGATGATGGAGTCCCTTTCTGCCCTCATTCCGCTGGGTCGGGTCCCCAAACGCCAGCTGCAGAGGGAGTTCCGTCGTCGTTGGTCCCAGACCTCGGACCGCTGGGACCTGACCATTCCCCTCGGCCCCTGGGTTTCTCGGGCGCCACGGACGAATGGCTCAATCCGTCCACCCTGATCACCGGCGTTCCGATCTCTCTCCCAACTCAGTCCCTCGAACTATACATGGACGCCTCCAACTCGGGCTGGGGGGCCCACTTGGGGGACAGTCACGCCTCGGGGATGTGGGACGCACAGATGGCTCGCCTCCACATCAAGATATTAGAATTGGAAGCGGTCAGGCTGGCCCTCCTCCACTTCCAACATCTAATCTCGCACCGACTGTTCTCCTCCTCACGGACAACTCGTCGGTAGCCCATTACGTCAACAGGGGGGGGGGGGGGGGGGGGGGGCTCACTCCATCGGCCTCTCTCTACGGACAGAGGCCCTCCTTCGCTGGTGCCACGCACGGGGAACCACCCTCCGTGCGAGACACATAGCGGGGACACGCAACATCCTGGCAGACACTCTCAGCCGGTCAGGGACCCTTCTGCACACAGAGTGGACCCTGAACAAGCTGACACTAACCACTGTCTGGGACCACTGGTTCAAGCCCATGGTCGACCTATTTTTGCGACACGTTTCAACCATCGACTCCCCATGTATGTCTCTCCAGTCCCGGACCCCCGAGCGTACGCGGTCGATGCGCTCTCCCTCCCCTGGACGGGACTCATCGCCTACGCCTTTCCCCCCTTCCCCATACTTCACAAAGTGATCAGGAAGGCAGGCTGGAGAGACCCAAACTCATCCTCATAACCCCGTGGTGGCCGACTCAGTCGTGGTTCCCGGACCTCAGTCCCTAACTCACGTTTCCCCCTCTCCAGCTAGCCCCTCGGTGGGACTTGCTCAGACAACCTCGCTCGGGCCTCCCTCACGCCAATCCCCAGATGCTTTGCCTACACGCTTGGCTTCTATGCCAGCCAAATTGCGACCACCGGTCCCAGCCGCCGCCCCCGCCGACAGACCCCGGTCTGTCCTAGAGACCCTGACAGAAGCAGGAGCATCGCAGGGACTACGAGACTTGGCCTCGGCCTCACGGAGGTCTAGCACAGAGTCCCCCTCTATAATTACCGATGGGAGAGATGGGTCACGTGGTGCACGGCTAACTCGGTCCCCTACCTACACCCCTCCAACATCCAGTTAGGCAATTTCCTATCCCACCTTTCGTCCTCTTTAAAACTCTCAGGCTAGTTCCATTCGGGGCTACGATCGATCGGCCGTATGCACCACCATCCGACAGCTTGGCGGCCCATCTTTCGACAATGACTTTCTCCTCAGAGAGAACTATCTCGGGGGGTTGCCCTACGGGAAGCTCAGTCCCCTAGGCGCGCCCCCTTGTGGGACCTCTTTCTGGTATTAGGCGCCCTCAGAAAAACCCCCTTTCGAGCCCCTCCGCTCCATTCCCTTTGACCTCCTCTCCTTCAAGACCACCTTCCTTCTCTCCCTGGCCTCAGCCAGAAGGCGAAGTGAGATTCATGCCCTCAGCGGGGACCCTCGGGACATCGCCTTTCACAGAGACGGCTCGGTCTCACTTAAGTTCCTACCTGAGTTCTTAGCGAGAACCAGGAACCGGGCACGGCCTCTCCTTCCCTTCTGATCCGCTCTCTAGCGGATATCTTAGGCAGCGAGCGGGGTGGGGACATGGACCTGTGCCCCTCTAGGTGCCTCAGATACTACTGGGAGCGTTCCCGCCCCAGGCGTTCCTCGCAGAGAGACGCCTTCTTATCTCCATCAACCCCAACAACAAGAAGGACATATCGGCGGGCACTATCTCTAGGTGGCTATCCAATACTATCAGATCTGCCTATGCCCAGGCGTACAAAGACCTCCCAGCCCTTTCACCCCGAGCCCATGAGGTCAGAGCGCTGGCCACGTCCTCAGCGTTCCAGCACTCTGTCCCCGTGCGCCATCTCCTGGAGGCAGCCTACTGGCGTTCGTAGAACCCTTTCATAAACTTTTATTTAAGGGACATCCGCATGACCAGGGCTGATGGTTCTAAAGGGATTTCATTTGTGGCGGCCAATGCAGCCATATCAGTCTACCCCAGGAACCATTAGGGCGCTCGGCCCTCCTCCTATTCCTTTAAATTCTGCTATGGTCTGACATGGTATAGTATACGACGCCAAAATGGGGGGGAGTTTGTGTTATACTCCCTGTTTGGCTAAGTATACTTACCATGTCAGACTCTAATGCCCGCCCTACCTTCCCTTCTAGCGCCAAAAGTTCCCTGGGGGTTTGCCTTGCGCGCAGGCCTCATTGAATGACGCACAGTACACGAACTTCGGCATCTTCCGTAGGCGGAAGTAGGGTGGGCGTCACGTGACTATCTTATGACTGCATTGGCCACAAAACTTCGGCCTGACAGAGCTGACTGACAGCCGTTTAATGCTATGGGTCTGACATGGTAAGTATACTTAACCAAACAGGGAGTATAACACAAACTCCCCATGTGTGGAATAAACGCAATAGATCCATGGATCTGGATGTAAAGAGTGACTCAGATGCGTTGCCTGTATTCAAACAAGTTAATTGCCTTCTTCAGGAAGCAAGCTCCTGTCATAATGTCAATAACGTACTCAACAGATTGTGGCAAAAATAGTCCTGAAGTAGAAACAAAATGTCAGGTCTGCCAAGACTGTAGTGATCTGTGGAATGCACACTAAGAAAAAAAATATGTATGGCATTAAAGAACTGGAGACATCAAGAACTATGTCATGGCAGTCAAAGCTATTGCTTTAGACAAAGTCAGTGAGACTTTGGGGGAGATCTGATCCAATCTATGAGTTCAGGCTGCGCTTTTTTGCAATGAGTGTTGATATTTTGAAGCAAACTGGTCAGATCTTCTGAGGTTTTGATGGTGCTTTGCTGTACAGTAAAAGTGCTTGTGTGTCAATGTCCATAGCTTTGTGACATTTTGTTACAGTGAATGCCCCCTTCAAGCCTGAAGTCACAAGTGCTACAGACACATCCAATTTCGATGTTGATGACTCTGAAATCACTCACACTGTAAGTTTCCTAGGAGATGTGTGTGTGTGCGAGTGTGTGTGTGCACACGTGTGTGTGTGTGTATGAACATATTGATCGCTATGATTGGTCTTTCTTCCGAGACTGTCTGCTACCCAAGTTATTCAGTGTGCAACAGGCTTAGATGGGAAAAACTTGAACTACATAGTTACGCTTCATGGGCTTATGGATGCTTATCTGACAGTAACTTGGATTTTCTAATCAACATGGCAGGTGTCTGTATCACTTGGGCTGGTCCTGATTGATGCTTGGATACAACATGGCGGGAATTGTACACTATAGCTCTTAAGATGTATTTTGAGACCAGAATAGAACTTTCTGATATCATCTTCACACCACTAAATATCATTAGAAAAGAAAAAGAAGTTTCCAGTTCTGAAACTGTTTGTGCCTGGCTATCGTGGCGAGCTCACTTTTGATATTTCCACACCCATGCATGTCCTTGTCAAAGTCTTTGGGGTTAGGAAGACCTTTGGGACTGTTGTAGGACAGGCATGGTGGTTGCCACTGGAAAGACATGCTGTTTCATGATTGCTTTGTGATAGAGCAGTTATTATCTGTCAGGGGTGCTGTAAGAAGCTTCTTGCGTATGTTAGGCTGAAATAGATACCACTGAACATGGTCACAGGGATGCAAGTCCTCAGGATTAAACCAGAAATCCAGATCAGGAAAATTTTGAAACCTTTGCCTCTGGAATGATGGGATTGTGTTTGTGCAGTCTCTCTGGTTTGACAAGACTTTTTTTCTGTTAGGTACTTTCCTGTGCTCAGACATTTTGGGAAATAGATATTTTCTCTTTAGTTCATCTTGAATATTTATTATGATGCATATTAGAATACAGAATAAATGTTTTGGAAAGAAAATTATTTGATAGTAATCATTTTCTAGTTCATTTTTGTTGTAAAATCTGCTAAATACTGTCATGATTATCAAAACTCCTCAGTCTAAAAGATACAAAAGCTTCTCAGATTAGTCAATTGACTTTCCCATCAATCCAGAAACAGGAAAGACAGTTCATATCGGAATAAAAAAAAAGAGACAACTGATTAAGTACATGGTCAAACAAGATTTAGGTAGGTTATAGCCAATCGATAAAAAGCATGTGAAAAATTACAGAGAAAATGGGTCTTGACGAATTTGGCAGAGGTGGACTGGTCAGTTTATAGATCAGGTGAACTTGTTTTGTAATGAAATGGGATTGAGCGTTTATGGACTGATAAAATGTGGATAACGGAGATTATTTGATCAGTGTTCTACACCTGTGTTTTTGTTTGTCACTCTGTACAGGATACAGTCCCGCCTTCGAATCATTCTGTTTTCAAAGGTCATCATTTACCTTTCATTGGGTTCACTTTTACCAAGAACTGGTAAGTACCATTCCTGGAAGTGATGGTAGGAGATACGGTGGAATCTGTCTATATTAACTTCCAAAATTAGTCAAGAATGAGTTTTTAAAATGAGGGAATTTTATAGGAAGGTAACTATAAGGATTAAGTTGTTCCTGGAAGGCACGTTTTTAGAGAAAGGGGCCTGTATTTAGAGGGTGTGTAGTGAAAACAGTCCTTGAGATAAAAGCTCTTCCTATCTTGCTTTTTTTGTTTCTGCTCATTTTTTTTCCTGTTCATGCTGTGAGTGAGTATTTATGATGCTATGAAATAAAAAAAAAAAATGATAATGAATGTGGATCGTTGTCTTTGCCCTTGAAGTTGTCTAATGAAAAGTTTCGGTCATTGACTTCATTAATGTAAGCTGATGGTATGACATGACAGGGGGAAAAAAGGACTTTCAGTACAAAGTTTGAAGACTTCATTCTGTTGTTATAGCTTCAATGTGTGGTTAATTACATGGATATAAATGGTAAGTAATGATTTTTGATGTTGAGATGTTCCATGCAGTTTTTGACCCAAACAAAAGGTTGACTTTTTGCATAGAGCAAGCATGCATGGGAGAGAATCTCCTTGCGTTGTGTTGTTTGTGCTATTGTTGATAGTGAATTGGACTGTTAATGGAGCTAAACAGATAAGAATAGACAGACAGACAGAGAGAGAGAGAGAGAGAGAGAGAGAGAGAGCCTGTCACCAACATTACCATCAGTAACATATACAGGCTGGAGAACTCTCTGAGGATTTATGAGAAAACCACCTAATTTTTTAGAGGTAGGAAAAACAAACAGTTAAGAAAAAGGTCTGCTGGAAAAAAGAAAACGCCACGAAATGATCAGTCACCAAAAGTTTCATACCATATCCTTTATTTCCAACCCAGGATACCATGATTCTACATTCAAGGCAATGCTAAGTGTGCATTAATCAGATCAGTTCAGTGGCTGGTAGATATATGGGTGAATGCTGTTTGTTCACTCATTCGTTTTTTTTTTGTTGTTGTGGATCATGCTTAGGCTTAGTCTTTTAAGGGGAAATACTATGTCTTGCATGTCAGGAATCGTAAACCGAGGTGAGATGTTTGAGGAATGTACAGTTGTCAACTGTGGATGATTTGATTGACTGAAAAGACTACAAATGTGAGCAGTTTCAGTCAGCAGTTTTGAACTTGTTTTTCAAAAGTGAACAAGCTGGGAATGGGACACACTGTTTGGCACACTGTTACTTTTTCACTTCGTTTAAATGAACTATGCCAGTTGGGGTTTTAACAGCACTTTTTGAACACATGCACTATAAGAAGCATGTTGATACTTCAGGGGCCCAGGGTTGCAGTCAGAGCAGTCTGGATCTCTGGATCGGATTAATGTGTCCCCCCCCCCCCCCCCCCCCTTTCGTTTTTTTTTAGATTAACACTTATGGATTTTATTTTGATCATGTGACAGCCTTGGTCAGTGATATCATGTATCCCTGTGGTGGACTTGGTTATAAGTAGCAAGAAATGAGATACATGAAGTGACAGTTATTGTTTTCCATAATAAAGGATATTGTTCTTTCATTACCAGTTCATACACATGATTGTTGAAACATACACTTTTTTGTCTTTAAAAAAGAAGTAAGAAACGGTAAGTGTGCATGCCTCTGTGTGTGTGTGTGTGTGTGTGTGTGTGTGTGTATGTGTAGATAGGTAAATGGGTGGGTGTTCATATGTGTAGACCTGTTTACCTTTACAATTTCGCCGTAATTTTTATTGAAAAAATTGTAATTACGTGAATTTTTACAAAAAAAAAAAAAAAAAAAAAAAAGTACGTGGGGGGTGGGGGTAGGAGAAAATGGTTAAATGCGTTGTTTTGTCTGTTACCATTTTGGTCAAAAGCAGTGAAAAGACATTTCCTAGCATGCCTTGCGTCTTTCATGTTGTCAAAGATGACGAAGAAATGGTCACATGCGCCAACGGCCGGCTCTTCCAAATCTTCAAAAGTTGCGAAAGTATTGCGATAATGAAAATTATAGGTTAACCCCTTGACTGCCACTATTTTATATCAGTTTTGTACTTCTGTGTGCCGGAGCAAAATTTGACTTTTTGCGGTAGGTTCACTAATTTGATCAGTGCTCATTTATTTGTACAGATATCTCTTAGATTTTTGGCATGTTTTTTTCTTATACCCAGGGCTATAATATCTGCAAATAATATTTGATTTTTGTTCATTATGAGTATAATAAATAATCTTATAATTCAACTTTTTTAAAAAAAAATCATATTTTGCAAGCATACAAAACCCCACAGCAGCAAAACAAAAAACATACAAACCCAGTAAAAAGTGGTTTTAGTGTTTACTGAACACCTGTGTAAATATTTGGTAGTGAATTTACAACCCACAATTGTTGATTTATATGATAAATTTATGCATTTCTGGGGTACAGTACAATCCAGGTATCAAGGGACACAATTTTGTTTTCTTAGGTAGGCTCACTGATATGCCCACTGCCTTTCAATTCTTGACATATATCTTAGATACTTGGAAATTTTCTTGTTATATCCTTGGCTACAGCCAGACATCACACATCACAATAGTTTGATTTTGTTTGTAATGAGTAGACCAAAAATATACATAATGATGAATGTTTTGTTGAAAAACAGACACTTTCAGAACATAAACAAAACTATAGCACTAAAATCACAATGAAATACCACAAAAACTGGTGTTAGTATCCTTTGAACTTCAGGACCAACATCTATATTCACAATAAAGCTTGACAATGCATAAATGTTTAGCACCCATATCATAGGGGGCACTCCAGCCCAGGTAACGCAGGAAAGAAGATGGGAACTGCACATTATCCACAGCATCAGTCTGCACATCTTGCAAGCCTCTTGGGAATTGGTCTTGTTTAGCAGAGATGAACTAACAATAACAACACTAACTGTAACTTCCAATTATTGTCAGTTTTTTTCTTTCACACATGTGGTTTGGTTCATTCATGAACTAAGTGCGATTGATAAAAAGTCATCACCACAGAAGGTAATAAGTAAAACATTGCAGAACCAACCAAAAAAAAAAAAAAAAAAAAAAAAAAAGAAAAAAAAAAAAAAAAAAAAAGAGACTGCTAAAGATGGGACTGAGCTACAAAAGGCCACACCACAGATGATGAAAGCACACTAACAACTGAAAAATAAACCGGTGTCGCAGAGAATACACCACACCACAGAACCTATGGACAGAAGGATCAGGATCCCCCACACTACTGCCAATAAATGCCAGTTATAGTTGACTGAAATACATTTGGGTACACACACACACACACACACACACACACACACACACACACACACACACACACACTGTGCACAAGCACCATATTCAAAAGCAACACACACACACACACACACATACACACACACACACACACACACACACACACATGTACACACACACACACACACAGCACCACATGCAAAAGCACCACACACCCACACCCACACCATGCACAAACTACACACACACACACACACACACACACACACACACACACACACACACACACACACACACACATGTATACACACACCATGCACAAGCACTGCTCTCTCTCTCTCTCTCTCTCTCTCTCTCTGTCTCTCTCTCTCTCTCTCTCTCTCTCACACACACACACACACACACACACACACACACATACTGTGCACAAGCACCATATTCAAATGCTACACACACACACACACACACACACACACACACACACACACACACACACACACAACACACACACACACACACACACACACACACACACACACACACACACACACACACACACACACACACAACACCACTCCATTGACATTATCAATGTTCACCTTGATACCTGGATCACCCGTGGAAAAAAAGGTCGAGATTTGGGCAATCAGCACTGGCCTCTGTCCATTCTGAAACAAGTTTAGACTGACGAGTGCCACACCCTCTTCCTCTGCCACGCCCCTCACACTGGACCCTCGCCATTGTCCTGAACCCCCTCCCCTTCCTCGACTCTCCTCCTGACCTCTCACGAAAGGAGGGAGGAAGGGCAGTCGACATAGACGGAATCGGCTCGTTTCTCTCCAATTCGGGCCCGCTTGCGCCGGTATCACTCGGTTTGAAGTCGAGGATCAGCTTCGTCATCAGTACCAATCTCCGATAGCAAAGGGTGGTGTTGATTGTGATCGCTTTATTCCTCCTCTGAATCGCTTCGTTCCACTTCACTGAAGTCTTCGTCATCGTTTTCACGGTCTCGGATAACTTCTTGAAGCACTTCAAGAGCCATTAGATCGTTTGAAAATGGCACGCGCCTGATCGAACTGCCTGCTCGACTCGCCATCTTGAACGAAAATGACTCAGCCGAACTTTGCCGAAGTTATCGTCCGAGCGGACGCGAGCCGGTCAGTCAACGACCCCCGAAAGGGAAGAAACCGTCCTTTAGGGTCCCTACTACCGTTTTAAACCATTTTTTCTCCTTTGCCTCTTTTTTTTAAATCGCCGATTTTGATGATGAAATTACCCTCGAACGCCATTCGTGCAAGGGCACACAGCTTTCCCGAAACCACCACGAACGCCGTTCGTGCCAGGGCAGTCTACGGGATAAAAAAAAAAAAATTACTGGTTTTTGTCTTGAGAAATTACAGGTACATGAATTTGGGGTAAACAGGTCTGGTATGTGTACTGTTAATGCACGTGCGCATGTGTGTGTGTGTGTGTGTGTGTGTGTGTGTGTGTGTGTGTGTGTGTGTGTGTGTGTAACCATGTGTTTGTGCGGTAAGTTATTTTCTCTAGGTTTTCTTTGCTTCCTATGTAGTAATTTGCCTATCGTGAGAAACCACAAAAGGGACTTCAAAACTGCTTAGATTCCATTTCTGCCAGGGTGTCCAGCTGCTCTGGACTCCCCCACCAGAATGTTGCCCCTTGACCCCACCGAGGCCTAGATGGCCATGGACCTTGGCCTTTTTAAGAGATCTTTCAAGTTAGCTGTTCTCCAGCCTGCATATAGATAAATGAATCTGTCACACAGATATACTTTATTGGTGATGTATAGCACTAAGATACACAAACACAGTTGTGCAAACACACACACACACACACACACACACACACACACACACACACACACACACACACACACACACACGCACACACACACACACGTGCACTGCCTTCCAAACAATCTTCTCATTCTTTTTCTCTCCTTTCTAACTACCGCTGCCGTTTAAATTGTTTTGTTTCATTTTGTGTCTTGGTGTTTCTTTCCATGGTGTTCCACAGCAAACTGTCAGATGCAGAGAGTCTTCAAGAGCCCCTGGAGTTTCATGGTGACAAGATCGATCTCATGTCTGTTGATGTTCTGGAGCGCAAGGTCAAGTCACTTGAAAAGGAAAACCGCGATCTTTCCAAACGCTTTACAGGTTAGATGGTTATTGGTTTGATTGACGGGTTTTAAACACTTTTATTCCCAAAGTTTAGTTCTCTGGTATATACCCTAAAGAATTAGCGTTATCAGTTTATATTCATGATAAGCAAAAAACCTTTGCTTTGTGAATATGTATGTTAATCATCGAAGTGAATGTGGTTCACTGTTTTTTGTTCTGTATTTCATTATATTTTTTTTTTTTTATTTGCTGCTTTAGTATTCCGGATTTCATTATAGTACTTTTTTTTTTTCAATTGTTATTTGTGATCGCTACCTGTCTACAACCTAGTTTTTTTTCCACATGTATTTTAAGGTGAGAATGTGCAGGGAAGGGATTTCAATACAGAACTACCAAGTGCTTACCTTTTGGCATAGCATGCAATGATTTAACTGACCATGTCATGCTACTACACTTTGTCATGAAATGCATGCTGTGCCAGAGTACAAAAGTTACAACAACAACACACACACACACACACACACACACACACACACACACACACACACACACACACACACACACACACACAATCCAAACTGAGAACAAAAAACAGAAAACCGAAACAACTAATCAAACAAAAATGGTTTCATGGACTTTGCAGGGGCTCAAACAGATAACTTAGATTGTTAGACTGTAGACTTATTTCACAAAAAAGTGGCCAAGTTCAGTTAGAAGAGAAAGTGAAAATAGAAAGATGCATTGCATAGACTATGTAGGAGCATAACTGTATATTCAAGTGCCTGTTGTTATTTCGTTGTAAATGAAGCAACTCACAAAGGTGACTGTTTCTGTATTCTTTATGGAAATTAACCACCGTGTGTAAAAAAGGTGACTGTTTCTGTATTCTTTATTGGAAATTAACCACAGTGTGTAGCAGTTTTAAGTTAATAATGTCGTCAGGTGATTGTGTTTTTCCCAGACATCCAAGAAGCTTTGCGCCAGTTGCAGACATCTCACAACGGGATAGATCTTGCTGCCGCTGCCTCTGCATCCAATGATGAAACAGAGCTCAGACAGCTCAGGGAAGAAATGTCTGTCCTGCATCGTGTTGTGTTGCAGGTTTGTGTATGTGTGTTAGTTTTGTGTGTGTGTGAGTGTGAGAAAGAGAGAGAAGGGGGGCAGGGTTGGATGGAATTGGAGAATGCAAGAGGTAACAGAGTGCGGATATGGAAGCGTGGTAGCGCAGAGATTGGTTTTCAAGATTTATGTTTTGCAAGAATAGTTTATTGTTTACTGCACGAGTTGGTAAGAACTATGACTGTAAACTTTCGGGGGAGGCTTTGCTAAATGCTTGGTATGGTAATACAAACAGAATTTGGTTCGTGTTCATCAGTGTGTGTTTATGTACAGAGTCACAGTCTGAACAAACCGAATTTGTTTTGTGTTCATCAGTGTGTGTTTATGTACAGAGTCACAGTCTGAACAAACAGAATTTGTTTTGTGTTCATCAGTGTGTATTTATGTGCAGAGTCACAGTCTGAGATCAGTGCCTTGGAACTGGAGCTGAAAAAGATCGGGGACCAACAGGACTTGGAAAAGAAAGTGCGCATGGGAGAGGAGGACAAAATCTCATTTGAAAAGGTCCGTCATTTCTCTGTGTGTGTGCTTCTCTGTGTGTGTATATATGTGAAAGAGAGAAAGAGATTGTTTGGGTTGAAATAGCATGTTGGTTAGAGAAACTTGATTGGTTCAGTCTGTTTAAAGCGAAACCTGTAAGTATACGCTGTACAGTTTTGTATTAGAATAGCTACGTTAGACCAGAGTGTCAGTGCACTTTTGTTCCTGTTTTAGAGATTTAAGTGATTTTTTTTTCTGCTGTCAGCTGACTTGCCCATTGACTTAGCATCCATATGCTACATTAATGATAATCAAATAACATTTGCCTTGTGATCACATGTTGATGCAGATGTGAAATCATAATGAGGCTTTTGCAGTGCAGATATTTTGCAAGCTACCAAGTATAGAAATGTCTGTGAAGTGGTGTATGGTGTCAGTTATATGCATTATCATGCATTGTATTTGATTTTTATGACAGGATGCAGTTGGTTTGTTTTTTGAGAGAAATGCATGAAAACAAAAGTTGCAAATGAAAATTAGTGTGACACAGGAAACATTCTTGATTGACATGTTATTTGTTTTTGAATAGTTTTTCTTGAAGGTTATTGTTATCATTTCAATTTTATGGTAATAACTCTTTATGCCCCTCTTTTTAATAGAGTTGTGGTTTCTGAGGCAGAAATTTTTTTAATTGTCCTAGGAGTTGCAGGACTGGAAGGAAAAGTACAAAAACCAAGCTAGGGAACTGAAAGAAACGCTCAACAAACTGAAAGTCACCACTGAACAGTACAACGAAGCAAATGACTCGTAAGTACTACCATCGTATGGGCAGTCTATGTATATCTTGAAAAGGCAGTTGAATGTTAGAGACAGAAATGTGTGCTGAGAGGAGGTGTTTTTAAAAATTGAATAAAACCTGCCAAGATTATGGTTTTTGTTTTCATCTGAAGTAGATTGGCTTGTAAGCAAGATTACACATAAACCGCTTAGCTGGAAATGGAATATGGCTTATAGATAAATTGAGTAATTTTTGATGCCGATCCAAGGTGCAAGTCCCGATAAAACAGCCGATTCAGGATCTGTCAGCAAGATTGTTACAAGTGTTCTGCTGAACATGAATGGAGCGATATTGTTACAAATTTTCAAGTGAACAAGAACGCAGCAGTATTGTTACAAATTTTCAACTGAATGTGAATGTAGCAGTGTTGTTACAAATTTTCAGCTGAACATGAATGCATCAAAATCTTTTTTTTTTAACTGAACATGAACACTGTGAAGTTTCTGTCAAAAAAAAACGATCTATGAAGTAATATATTGTCATGGAATGTGTGACTTTTTTATGATGATATAAATGCTAATGGTTAGAGGTTTTGATATATAGTTTTGAAAACAACAACTACTTAGGAATATACTTTTCTGTCTGTACTTAGAATTTGCACATGGTAAAAGAGAAAAAAAAATGTTTTCACTCATGATCTGACTTACAGGAGTTCAGAAGAAAAGCAAAATGAAAACAAAGCCTACCTCTGAACCCAATTTTTTTCTTCCATGTTTCATTAATCTTGCTTTTTACCCCTTTCACTTTGGTGTAGGTCCAGATCAGAGGTTGAATCCAGGATCTTTGCACCTTGGCAGAGGTCTGAGTTCTCCCAAGTGCCCTACTAGATTAATATATGTTGTCCATGCATGAGATGAATAAAGTTCTTCATGGTGTCTTATTTGTTGTACTGTGAGAACTTAAGCCCTTATTTTTCTCTTTGCACTTTTTCACTCAGGATTTATTTTTTTGTTATGTATTCAGATGGTTTTGAATGACACTACTTTGAATTTTTTTTTTCTCCTTTTGTACAGAAAGCTAAAGGTGCAGTCCAAAATGAAGGAGCTGACAAGAGAGTGTCGAAACAAGGATGAAGAACTGGAAGACAGCAAATTGAAAGCGGATTCCTTGAAAGCAGAAAAACGGAAAGCAGAGAAAGCTGTGACTGAGGTACATCCCAAAATTCAATTTGTAATGGCTGACCAGATATGTTAGTGCATTTTAAAGTCTTGCTTTGTCTTAAGGTGTAATTGTTCTACAGAAAAATTGGACATTTTACAGCCATAAGTTTGGGATACAGTAATCACATATCAAATAATACATGATGCAAGTCTCTGTCTTGCATGTGAATGTTTGACACTATACACATACACACAGTAAACACAGCGGGAAGAAACGTGATGCAAGTCTCTGTCTTGCATGTGAATGTTTGACACTGTACACATATACACAGTAAACACAGAGGGAATAAACGTGATGCAAGTCTCTGTCATGCATGTGAAGGTTTGACACTGTAGACATATACACAGTAAACACAGCGGGAAGAGACGTGATGCAAGTCTCTGTCATGCATGTGAATGTTTGACACTGTAGACATATACACAGTAAACACAGCGGGAGGGAAGGTAATGGAACCACAGCTGTCTGGGAGCTGGAAGATAATGGTGCTCTTTTGTCATTTAGATTTGTGTTGATATATTTATACAACAACCTTTGTGTGTGTGTGGAATCAGATTATTAAAGAACCAGTACTGTCTAGCAAATTGGACGAAAACAGCAAGTGTAATATTGCTCATAAATGGAGCCAATAAATCAAAGTCTTCAATTAAATGTTGGCCTGAACAGCTTTACAACTTGTTGCTTGTCTCAATTCATGTTAAGGAAAAATAAAAAGATTGCTTATTTCATACCTCTAGTTTGCTTTCCTACCTAAGCCTAAATTTTCTTATCTTGTGTGCAGCTTGAAAATCAGTTGGATGAAGCTAGATCCAATGTCATAAAAGAAACCCGTGTAAGGGAACGAACAGAACAGTATGCCAAGGACTTGGAAGCAGAGATAGAGCGGATAAAGCTGAAGCAGATGGGCAGATCAGATTCTCTTGCAAATGCAGAGCTTTCACAGGAAATAGCCAGGTATGCATATGAGTCATATGTGGGAGTTTTACACCTCAGTGTGATTCACTTTTAGATGAATCAGTTCTTGCTCTGGATCAGTGTGTGTTGTTAATTTTGTGTGTGTGTGTGTGTGTGTGTGTGTGTGTGTGTTAGACTGATAGAGAGAAAGAGCCATGACATGAAAATGCCTGAGTTCGGTGTATGCACATGTGCTGCCCTAAATCATTTTTTTTTTTTTCTTTTCTTCTTCTAAAGAAACATAGTTTGGAGCATACAGTTTACCTAAGAAGAATTTTTTTATTAAAGGTTTTAAGTCATTTGCGTAACAAAACTATGCTTGTATGATATGTTTGATATTGAAATACTCTCTTTTGCTCCTTTCTAGACTGAAAAAGAAATGGAAAAGAAAGACTCTGAGAATGACGAAAGCATAGATCGCCTCATGTCCAAGCACTCCCAGGAGTTGGGTGAGCTCAAAAGCAAAGTGCAGGAAGCAGAGGTCAAACACACAGAGAGCCAAGCTGAGCTGGAAAAGCTCAGGTCCCAGCTTTCCTCTCAGAAGGAGGCTGCGGATCTCAAAGAGCAGCTGACCAACTGGAGACGCAGCTGACAGCTTCCAACCGACGCTACAGGGAGATGCAGGATGACAACGAAAGACTGCGTGAAGAGAATCAGTCGGTGAGTTGTTAATGAAAGGGCGGGATAAGGGCAGTAGAGAGGGGGAATGGGTGGATTGAGAAGAATAAAAGAAGCAGTATAGGTGGGGTTTCAGTTCTTTTGAGAGCCAAAGGACTGGGGCTGTAAAGTACAATTTGATATTGTTTGTTTGACTTACTCTGAATGAGGATTCGTGCAATCTTGCTGGGTCATCATGATATTTGGGGAGTGCTGTTGTATCGATAATTTTCCCAGCAGTAGATTCACCAAACACTAAGGCCAAATACTAATTATTCACCATTCTTTATTTCTGCATATATCTGGCTCCTACCCTCCTCCACCCACAACCCTGCCTCTCCACACTCTGCCTATCCTGCAATTTCTTCTCTTTCTTGCCCAATATAGTTAATGGCTTGTATATTGTCATGGATTGAAAATTGCTCTAATGTTTAGCTTCTGGGATACGAAAGTGATTGTTCAGATTATTTTTTTATGCCAAAATCAGATAGAAGAATGTAAATTAATGTCAAAAATGTGATCGTATAATCTTTGGTTTGGCTGCAACTCCACAACTGACAGATCCAAGGTGCAGCACCAGTGTCTCTCGAAACAGACGGATGCCAAGAGACGACTGAAAATATATGGAAATTAATCTTGAATGTTTAGTAGGCGAATGATTTTTTTAAGTTTTTTTTTTTTTTTTTTTTACTCTGCATGAAAAGTATTTAGAAAGACCTATGGGACTGGCCTTTCATTGGTAATTCTTTACCTTTCCAGCAAATGAACCGAATTGAGAGTCTGGTCAAAGAAAGATCGCAGATTGAAGAAGAGATGAAAGACATCTGCGACAAGAAGGATTCTGTGCACAGTGGGAGACGCAGATTTCAGAAATCATCAAATGGTATGCCAACTTTCATTGCATTTGTCAGCCATGCCAGCTGCTGTGTGCTTTGAATACAGTATACTTCACAAAGTTTCAGAATGCTGCTTACATGATGAAATTGCCATGCATAATTATTTAGTAAAAAAAAAAAGGAAAGTTAAGGAAACTAAGAAAGTGATTGATATTGAAAATGGGAAAAAGGGTGATCAGCCAGAGATGTTAGAGTTGTGCTGTTGTTTAAGAGATTTTTTTTTTTTCTTTCCTCTTGGTACATTATCAGTTTTAAGTCGGTTCAGCATATGTTTACAGCCACTTCTTTTCTTATAAGGCCTGGCACTTAGTACCATATACTGTACCATTTCAGATTTCCCAGTTTGTTAGCCTTGTTTGGCCATATTTTTATGGCTTATGCAGTAATGATATGTCCAGTAGACCATCTTGCGCTTTTAGCCAGCAGTGCGCTTTGGTTCCATTACAGCACCTTCTTTGGTCAAATGATGAATAAGGTTCTGTGTCAGGTTTTTGTTTTGTTTTGTTTTGTTTTTGGCACATGGAAGAAATATACACTTTGCTGAAATGTTTGTGTACTGCTTTACTAGATGTGTTGTCATTGTTCAGATGCAAAATTCTAAAAACTCAAGACCATACAGAGTTTGGCAAGTCTAAATCATTGTGTGTGTGTGTGTGTGTGTGTGTGTGTGTGTGTGTGTGCGTGTGTGTGTGTGTGTGTGTGTAGCAGAGAGGGAGGAAGGAGAGAGGGTATTTCACTGAGGTTATTCTGTTGTTACATGATTGTATTCAATTTGAAATGTTTTGCTTTTCATCCTTTCAGCAATTATTTCGGTTTTCTTTAACTTACAAAAATTGTACTCGGTTTACTTTCATTGTGTTAAATGTCTGTTTAACCTAGGATTAAATTCTGGTTTCAGTCTCACAGTGTATCACATGAAAGGAGATAAATTACAATCTTGTCCCACTGCACTTCCCAGAGAATAGATTACTGTTTTGTGCAGGGTGAGTGATGAGAAAGATGCTCGAGGATACCTTCAAGCGCTTGCTACGAAGATGACGGAAGAACTAGAGAATCTCAAGGTCCTTGGACCTGGTGATGAAGGGGTCAGTCCTAATTTCTTTCTGTTGCTCCTTTTTCCATTCACTTGATGCTAAAATATCATAGATACTGGTTCAGTGATAATTATTTCCTGAAAGTTAGGGGGTCAGACTTGGTGCGAAAAATTTGTTTCCAAATTTTCATGGGGTCACTAAAATATTTAGGGCTTCACACTTTATAACTGGTTGTAAATGTACTGAAAATGACACACACATACACAACCACACACATACACTTACACAAAAGCACATTCTGACTGGCTCACACACATAAATACACTAAAGAAAGAGTTGAAAATGGATGAGAGATGCTATCAAAGTTAATAAAACACTCCAGATTATGCTAAACGTTATTCATTTGGATTCGTGTTCCAGGGTTAATAAAGAGTTAACTAAAGTGAATAAATTTAAACATTAGTATTTTAACAGTGAAACTTGATGCATAGAATGCTCTCTTCAATTATAATTATCATCACAGAAGCCAAGTCCATCAGCACTGAAACATTTTATTATTTGACCATATTCCAGTCGCCTTGCAGTGATCATTGGGAGAGCCCGTGACAAATGTGAGGCGAGTGATGAATATTCGTGGAACCTTTCATGAAACTGTGTAGGTTGGTCACTCTTGCACTGTGCACTGCACATTCCTGAGTCCGTAACGGAGCCATTTTAATTATTGGAACTGGTCGTATTGCATAGATCGCTTGACTTTTGATCCCTTCGCGGGATTATCACTCATAAACCACAGAGAACTGTCGATTTTGTCTGAAAAAAACGAATTATACACGGTTTTCCATGCTGTTCGCGCTTGGCCCAGTTACGTGATCTGTGGTCCAATCATAGACAGGCTTATCTAATTTGATGACACTTGGTTTTCAGCGGAGAGGAGTTCTCAAACGGAAGTTGCTCATCGATTCAGGACATTCTTAATCGTCAAGGAAAGCTACTTTTAAATCGACTTCGATCGCGGCGGGTCAGATGGAAGTGCTTTTATGTGATGCGCTGCTCAGAGTTGCAATGCTTTCAGGAGAAAATCATTGTATCACAGTAAATTTTGGTACGTTTGAGTGATGCATTGGACTGAATTCCAGTGCGTCAGACAGGAAATAACATGTCAGAGACACATTTGTGCACAAGAATTTTCACAGTGGTTGCAAGTTTACCTCAACAAGATCTGAACTGTTGCTGTTATGTGTTTGTGGACTAGATACTATGCTTGATAAATCTGCTATGTTGGATTGATGTATGAGTGTTGGAACCTGTCAAAACATCCAGTATTCTAGAAAAAGCAGTTGTCATTGAATTGATTTATTTGTGTTCTGCTACCAGACATTTTCACATCCATTTTACATTGACAGTATTTTCACTTTGACAATGAAAAAGAAAACTGAGAAGAAGCATCAACTTGATATTTTCTGCCTTTTTTTTTTTCTTCTTTCTTTTTAAAAAAATCTATTAAGTGCACATTTCTGCATCCCCAGAACCGGCATCGTTGGCGTAACAGGCGTTCACAGCGCTTGGACAAAATGGAATTGCTCACTCTTCAGTCTAACCTTCAAAGTGAAATTCAAGCCAAACAGCTGGTCACCAATGAACTGTCGAAGGTGAAGCAAGAGTGCATCGCTCTGGAAACGTAAGTCTAAATAGCCTACCATTATGTAGTCACATTGTCACAGAGGCATTCACTTTTTGCTGATGAAATGGCTTGAAGTGCCGGGTTACTAAATAGTGCCCTGATGATGACTGTGTAATAATGGCAGGAAGCTTTCACTTCTCAACGGACGTAGCTGTAACCTTTTGCTGATTAGACTGTAAAAAAAGACTTACTGCTTTTCGGAGTGTGTTGTAAGAAATAAATGTCATACTGAAGAATGATTATAGGGTTGTACTGTATGAAAAAGAAAATGCTGTTCTTCTTTCAGAGGGCTTAGAGAGTAAGGAAATCTGGGCTAGCTGGAGAAATCTTACCCAGGCGCATCTAGCATCTCCTTCCTAGGTTTAACTTGGCTAAATAATCTTGGTCCTGTGTCACAAATTATTGTTATGCCATTTCCTACTTTGCTGTGACATTAGCCAAGTAATCAGTGGATTAATTACGATGCTTTTAGCATGCTGGTTTGTGTGTGTAAGGACACAGTAAGTTCAGGGTTCCTACAGGTTGGGAATAGTTGGGAAGGTTTGGGAGGAACAGATGGTCCTTTTCCCAGTGGGAAGGTTTGGGAGAAACGGATGGTCCTTTTCCCAGTTGTGAAAGTTTGGGGAAAATGGCATTTGGTGTCTGTGGGTGGGAAGGTTTGGAAGAATTGAACAAACAAGCATCTTCAAAAACTCAAACAAGCAGCTCTTTAAAACCAAAGAGATAGAAAATCAAACAACAAAGGCACAAACAAATAAATTCTAATTGTCCAAAAATCACAGATATCGTGACTGACAGTTTACTCTACTTATAGAAAATGAAAATTTACCTGCCGTTACCATAGGTGTATGAGATGTAACATGGTTGGGAAATCTGGTGCTAGGGTTGGGGAAGTTTGGGAAAAGGTTGGGAATTTTGTTTCTTCAAGTCTGTATGAACCTGAAGTCTGCATCTGTGTCAGTGTGTGCATGAATGTGTGCATTCTTGTTTGTGTCAGCGTGTGGTTGAGTGGCTAGGTATGTTTATTTTGCGTGTCATTACTAAGTGTAAGATGGAAAAATAACAGCACAGTTTCTTACAAATCTGTGCATGATTGTTTTATAACAGTCTCCCAGTCTCCCCATTCCTCTGTTACACTTATCCAGATGCAGATTTTTTTTTTCTCCAAGTTTATTCAGCCATTTTTTTTCTTAAATATAAGCCAATAAATACACTAGGGAAATTGATCTTGATATATAGTGTACTCACAGTTTTTATATTGCTGCTTTCATTGATGCACAGAACAGCGCATGCATGAAAGTAGCAGAGTTCGTAGAATGAAAAGAAAAAAAGGAACCAAATAGTGGATGTGCAGGGAAGTTAGCCTCGGCATGTGCTGCATCAGCAGAAAACTGCCTCTGTTGCTTAGTGGTGGTCGCAAAAAAATGAGTAATGTTATGGGAAGGGAGGAAACTATCACATATTTCATAGGGAATCAAGTTACTTGAAGAAGCAACAAAGGGGAAGCTATAAAAGGCCTATGTTTTAAGATTATGAATTCGTTTCACAACCTGATAGCTTTACTATATACTGTGCTTTGACAATTAATCACTGATACTGTATAATTTAGTATCGTGTCTGTTCAGGATTTAAAATTAAGCTGTCGCAATGTATTCAGTGTGTTCAGAAAATTATCTGTTTAAATGAGCAGCAAGGTGAAACATGCCATGATGTCATGTAATAATCTCACATTTCATTACATTTTTTGTAGATGAAAGATCATTGTCATAATTAACAAGATTGAGTAGCTTTGGCAAGCTGCAGTGGAGGCTGGCGCTGTTTATGAATGATGTATGTATTGCCTGTTGGACGCTTTCTGACTGCAGGAGATTGAAGACCGAGATAACCAGGTCCAGAAATTGCAAGAAGAGGTGAAGAAGTTGCAGGGCGAAGTGAAGGAAATGAAGGAGAACAGTAGCAAACGTCAGGACCAGGTCCGCATAGGGAACTGTAAGTTGATTGGTGGTCTTCATTGAAAAGAGGAGGATGGGAGGGGGTGGGCAGATGAACAGTTGGACAATGATCATGAATGCAAGTAGAAAAGACTACGTTAATTTATAGTTTGAAGAATTATAGTCTATGTCAGACTTTGGACAACAAGTTTGTGACATGTTGTTTATGGTGCTTGTGCTCTTGTTCAAGGAAAAATGTAAATAAATGGCAAAAATACACACTGACTGAAAAGTTGTTCCATTGTTGATCAAAATAAAAGTCCCTTGGATGTCCAGGTGATACTGGATGCAGTAGTCGCTGCAAACTGCACCTACTTTTGTATACATTTCTTCCCTGATCACACATATGCTCACAGTACATCATCTACAGTAAAATATGCTTTATAAACTGTTCAGAGGCAATGTGAATATTTACCTATAGTGCATAGGTACTTATATCTATGGTCATAGTTCCTCCGTAAAAATGTTTGCATAATAAGACCATTTCAAAGACATTGTAAAATATGTTTTTGTTTTTTTTGTTTTTTTTTTTCAGGGGAACAACAGTATGGGGAAACTGGATCCATACTCAACAATACATATTGGCGTCTTCCAGATGTAAGTGCAGTTTTATATTTTTGGATGAATATTTTTCTCCCTAGTATTGAGATCAAACCTTAGAAGTATATAAAGTCTTTTGTGGGGACTTATTCCTGACACTGTGAATTGTGTTCTGTCGGTCATGGAACTGAAGTTCATGTGTATATGAATGTTCTATGATGTGGGGTTATGTTTGAGAAATGATTGCTTGGATTGTTTTTTTCAGTGTGGCTTGCTATGATTAGCAGCACTAATGTTCTGATATCCAAAACATTCATTATTAAGATGCTAACATTAAGAAAACAGATTTTCAGAAAATGAACACAGCATGTTTAAGGGAAGATGGGTTATTTCACTGTAATTTGACTGATCCGTCTCAAATAAGGACTTGAAACTTGTGCAGAAGAAAAACTACAACCCAATGTCAGGCATAATATTCAGGTTGATGTGCACACCCACCAAAGGGATAATGGCAGTTTCTATGTGTGGCACCTGCAGAACTTGAATTTGCCATCCATATCTTTCTCAAGACTGTGTTCTACCTCTGAGGCAACCAGGAACCCTCAGACTGTTCACATCCCCCACTACGTGATCACAGGTCTGTCTGTTGTCTCATTTGTGGGCAGTCTGATACATGATCAAGGCCTTTCAAGGACAGTTAAGCTTTTGACAGACTAAGTGGTAGTGATATGTAAACCTGGAGGTTTTTTTTCCCCAAGTGGTTTGAACTCACGAGCATGAGATCTACAGCCAAACACACATACCATTTGACTGTGGGGACCACTTTTTTATATGAGGCATTAATGAAGTGCTGGATTGTGTTCTGGTCTTTTGGCAGGAGCTTCCATTAACAGTGAGAGGGATGAAGACAGTGAGGACACAGCCTCCTGCACAGATTCCCACACTGATTCCCGTTTGGACCTCCGTGCAGGGGACACAGTGGATTCGTCTCTCACCAGGGAATTCATGCAGCCGTATGAGCCGGTGTATGACAGGCCTTGGGGGCCCGGCAAAGCCAGCCCCAGTCCAGTGAGGCAGGTCCCCCACTCTCCCCGCATTCCCCTCACTCTCCCCATTCCCCACGCGCTTCACAGCGAACTCACCAGTTCATTGTCAAGTCTTTCCAGTCTCCATATAAGTGCAATCTATGCAGCTCCTTGTTGGTTGGCCTGCAGCGACAGGGAATCACTTGTGAAGGTTAGTATTTTGTTAATTTTGTTATGTTTTTTTTTTTTTTTTTAAAGCTTTATATAGAACCTCATTTTAGATAAACAGTGCTGATATGTACCATCATATTCATATCTTGTGTACCATAAAATGCTAACAGTAAGTACTCCATAACTTGTTATAAAGCTTGAATTCTGCGCCCATGGTATTGTGTCTTCTGTTGCAGTCTGCGGGTATGTCTGCCATATTTCCTGTATGGAAAAAGTGCCACAACAGTGCCCTGTGCCACCAGACCTCAGTGAGTACCCCATCATACTGAAAGGATATCAGTGGAAAGGATATCAGTATGACAGCATTGTGTGTAATTATGTAAACTGACAACTGTAATGACTCCCAAGTCTGTCCTGCCTGTCAGCATGTTTTTGATTATACAGATCCAGTGATCTGCTGTCTTCAAATTCATTGACACAGCTAGCTGATCCTTTCATTTTTACTGTTCCTACCCCAGCCTACTCCACCCTCTTGCCCTTCCCCTTCTTGGATGTCATATGAATTGGAAGAAAAATGGGTTTTGTTTCATTTGTGACTTTGGATGATGAACTCTGTGTACCTTCTGTGTCTCTCAGCTCACCAGTAGCCTGTAACATAGCACTGTGTGGAAATGTTCACACTTAGACACAGAAATACTCATGAACATGCACTGGACGTCCATGTACATGCACAAAGCACTCGTGTTCATCCATGCATGTAGGAAACATACTGCAGTCTCTGTTTTAGCACATGCGCACCCATACATGTTGGAAGCATGCTTCAGTTCCTATTTCATGGATGTTTGCAGCAAAAAGGCCCCCTATTGGGACAGATCTGACCAAAGGAGGAGGTACAGTGTACGAAGATTCGTCAGGGTGGATCGATCGCTTGATATTTCTATCAAATGCCTTTAATCATTGTTGCAGAAGTGCGAACAGTAGATTTCTTTTGATTGAAAAACTGCTTGCCTTTTTAACTTGACAGCGAGGTTAAACTTGTCTGTTCACAGAATGGGTGTATATGGGGAGGGGGGTGGGAGGTATAGAGATTTCGAAGTAGTTGAATGAGTCTACATTGTGGAGCAAAAAGCCTTTCAATTGATGTTATTGACTGTGTGTATGGGGGGGTGGTTTGAATGATCGTGTGTGTGTGCATGCGCGCATGTGTGTCTGTGTGTGCCCATGTGTGCGAGTGCACAAGGTTTCCACTATGGTGAAGCAGTGTCCAGATAGACAATGCGCCTGACTACTAGAACAAGAACATTGTATTATGAATCCCCACCCCCCCTTTCTTTTTCCCTTCCTCCTCCCTCCTTCCCAAGACCTTAAATGGTGGTCTGGATACTTGTATGTTCATATCATATGAACATTTTGTAAAGTGGTCAGAGAGATTTGTTTTGAGAGAAATTAATGGCTGGAGTCAAGAAAGTAAGTGAAGATGAAAAAAAAAAAAAAAAAAAGCGAAACAAAAAACCGAGCAGTGTAGTCCTGCACAGCATGATGCATTGTCTGGATTAAGGAGAGGGGGCTGGAGGGAGGGGAGTTTTGAAGGAGAGGAGATTTGGGGCTGGGGGAGGGGGTGGGGGGCAGAATGATTTTTTTTTTTTTTTTATTGAGAAAGCTACAAAACTGGATTGTTTGATGCTGTGTAGAAAAGACTAGTATTAGGCTTGGCATTTGATTCTAGCTTGTGAATGCACAACAAATGATCATGAAGTCAGTTCAGACAGAGCCATTTATTATTTTAGTGTGTCATAGTTCTTTAGAATATTTTCATTTTATTATGTGGTAATATGTCTCTTGTGTGTTGTCACAGGTGCCAAGGATTGGGGGCATCAAGAAGGGTTGGGTCCGGGAATACATGGTTATCTGTGATTTCAAATTATTCTTCTATGAAATTCCTGCGGACAAAACCTATCCCAATCAAGTCATTCAGCAAGTGATTGACATGAGGTAAGGAAGCTGTGATTTTTTTACAGATGTGACTTACCATGATACCTTGGATATGAATTGCACCATCATGTAAGCTGCACTCCCCTCCCCCCCCCCCCCCCCCCCCCCCCCCCCCGAAAAAAAAAAAAAAAAAAAAACCCTTCTGCATGTAAGCTGCCCCCCCCCCCCCCCCCCCCCAAAAAAAAAAAAAAAAAAAAAAAAAGGAAATACCCTTGCTCACATATGCCACAAACCATTGATTAGCCACAAGAAAATGAAAATTGCAGAGGAAACCAATGTCGAAAATAAAGAACACCATGTAAACTGAGTGCATGTCTTCTGTGATATAACATTTGTGAAATGGCAAGCAAACAGTAAAGGGCAGTACATACAAAAAAAAATGAAGGAATAAAATGAGCTGTTATGATTTTTTTTTTTCAGTCCTGTCCTCAGCAGCAGCACAAAAAAGCACTGAATGATTTGTCAGTGTCAGACACCAAGAGTTTAAAAAACTTTTCATCGGTATTTGGAAAACTTTTCATCAGTGTCAGCCATGATTCTGTGGATGAATCTCCTAACAGTCCTCCTCCCTCGACACTTGTGCTCGCTGTGACTTCTGTGTTGTATACTGATACATATTTGCGTGGTTTTCTTTTATTGGTTGCAGCCTGAGTTAGTGCTATATACAATTCAAAACAACTCCAGCTAGTTCTTTCAAAATCAGTTCAGAATGTTAGTAAAGTAGCTTCAGTCAGTGTTTTCATTTGTCTTGTTTTTTTTGTTTCTGTTTCTGAGGAGTGTTTTGTTTTAAATCAGAACTGATCACTGAGAGAACAAACAAGTGTAAATGGCCCTGCAGAGGCTGTGGTGCTCTTGAAATCTTTTCAGCCACTTCTGTATTGTCTGATGAATTTGTGTCGGTGAGACTAATGATGTACCAACAGGTTTTCTTTCTTTCTTCTATACATTTCCTGATGGTGATTTTCAAATTTCTCTGTAACCACATGCTTCTGTTGTAGGGGAGTAGAGGCCTTGTGGAGGGCACACTTGGTTTGGAAGCGTGAAATCCCTGCTGTGTGGTGTGAATCTCACATTGGGCATTTCTTTCCCACCATTGCCCCCACCCCTTCTCTTCAGTAGATCTTGGGTGCTGGTTAGAGTGCTAGTCATTTGCATGAGATTATAAACCACGGTTGTCTGTGCTGCTCGTGTTTAGCCCACAGAAAAGAATCCATCCACAGTGAGGGAGTGGATAAGTAAATGAAAAGATATGCAGACAAGAAAAAAGTGGGAGAAAAGCAAAATTTAAATGTTGATGATTCTGGATATGGAGGGCAATGTTTATGTTTAAGGAATTCTAGACAAGTGAATGCTGGTAGATTGACCGTGTATGTATTTGCAGGGATGAAGAGTTTTCAGCATCTGCTGTGTCTCCCAGTGATGTCATCCACGCAAACAAAAAAGACATACCTTGTATATTCATGGTAAGTTGTGGACGTTTTAGGTTTCTGTCTGGTTCCATGTTTGCCCTAGATCATGGTTAACTTCTCAATAGCATTTTGCATTCTGTCGATGGATTTCAAAGGGTATGAAATAAATGGGATTTTTAAAGGGCGTTAAATCAGGATGAACCACAAATGAAGATGGTGAGCTTGTATGAGAAGCATTTTTTTTTAATTGTATCCACATACAGTTTGAAAAAAACATTTACACATTTTTTTCCAGCATAATCAGTAGTGATGAGTTTGGCGTCGTATACTATACCATGTCAGACCATAGCATTAAACGGCTGTCAGTCAGCTCTGTCAGGCCGAAGTTTTGTGGCAAATGCAGTCATAAGATAGTCACATGACGCCCACCCTACTTCCACCTACGGAAGATGCCGAAGATCGTGTACTGTCCGTCATTCTACTTCGGCCTGTCGCCCAAGCAAGATAAGTCTTGTGCTCTGTCTCGCCTCAGAGAAGCCTCCTTATTTCCATCAACCCCAACAACAAGAAAGACATCTCGGCGGGCTCGATTTCTAGGTGGCTATCCAATACTATCAAATCTGCCTATGCCCAGGCCCACAAAGACCTCCCAGCCCTTTCCCCTCGAGCCCATGAGCATAACAGTTAACCCAGGAACCATTAGGGGGCGCTCGGCCCTCCTCCTATTCCTTTAAATTCTGCTATGGTCTGACATGGTATAGTATACGACGCCAAAATGGGGAGTTTGTATTATACTCCCTGTTTGGCTAAGTATACTTACCATGTCAGACTCTAATGCCCGCCCTACCTTCCCCGCTAGCGCCAAGGTTCCCTGGGGTTGCCTTGCGCGCAGGCCTCGTTGAAATGACGGACAGTACACGATCTTCGGCATCTTCCGTAGGCGGAAGTAGGGTGGGCGTCACGTGACTATCTTATGACTGCATTTGCCACAAAACTTCGGCCTGACAGAGCTGACTGACAGCCGTTTAATGCTATGGTCTGACATGGTAAGTATACTTAGCCAAACAGGGAGTTAGCAATCGGGGTTTCATTCCATCAAGAATAATTTTCTGGAAAAAAAAATTGCGTTGGGAAGAAGTCTTTATTGAGAATGTGATTATTACGGTTTTGTTAAATTTCTCAAATAATATCACACAGTGTTTTACGGTTTTGTTGCAGTTATTTGATAATGTTACACAGTTTCCATTGTGCACATGTTCAGAGTGCATATATATCCACTTAATGGATATGTGTCTGACAGTGTTGCTCAGATTTCCTTACCAACACTATAGGTTTCTGTACCTCCCAGGCCTTGTCAGTGCTGGTATATATCATGAAAGTAAACTTAGAGTACAGCCCTGCCATGCAGTCTGAGACATGAAGGGAAATGTGTAGCGTTATCTTTATCATCCTTATTCTTACTTCTTTGACTAAGCAAGTATTGTTGTCAACAGGGAGTTTAGTTGGTGGTGTCCTGTGTATGTAGGATCAGAACAGGCACCAGTGAACACCACTGAAGTGATTTGGCAGGAGTGCTGTGCCTCCTCTGATGGGTTGCCTCATGACAAATTTACTTTGACTGCTACAAGTGGATTGCTGGGGCGGGATGGGCCAGGCTTTGGCCATAGACAAGGGGCCGGAGTAGACGGTGTGTACGCAGTGCCACTGAAGTGACGTGAAAGATGAGCAAAAGCAAAAAAAAAAAAAAAAAGGAAAAAAGAAGGTAAAAATTCCAACTCATTGTAGTCTCAAGAATTGGAAACAGAACTAAGAGAAATAACAAACATTTCACATGCCTGGCTTAGGTGAAGTTTGTTACATACACCCCGATACCTCGGTTATTCTTTTTATAATGAAGCTGCTGCCTACCTTCTCAAATTTGTTCACAGATTTTGCTGTTCGGTAAACCAATCCTGAGTCCCAATGTATCGAAAGAAAATCCTGAATCTCGACATTACTTTGAAATTTTGAGATCTAAAGTCATTTGTGGAAAGGGTGAGGTCAAATGTCATAGTGAAGTCAAAAATGATGATCTGTGGCTAGGAACTATGTGTTCTGGAAGGCTTCTTCATAAGATTTCCGTAGACCAGTTTAAAGCATTTGAGTGAAAAATCTGTGACTTAAGTGGTTACGATCGTCAGTAGAGGACATTTTAGGTTGTGTTCTGCTTGTTTTGGATCTTGTTTGCGCTGGTGACCTACTCATTTTTGAGTGAACCAGCTTTTAAGGAAGAAGGAGAACTGGCACCACTGAACGTCAGTGAAGTGACTCAGCTGCAGTGCTGTATCTGCTGTGATGGTTTGCTCATGATGTCCTGTTGCTGATGGCTGTCTGGTGTAGCACAGGTGCTCAGCCCGTGACGGAACGAGTCTGGGCTATGACAGGAAAACCTAGGTGTGGCTGTGTGATCAGACTTGGTGGCAGAAACATACAGAAAATAGTTTTTTCTCATAGTTGCATGTCCAAAGCAATGTCTTAAGCATATTTGAACGCCCTCATCCAAGACTCACACTTTTTTTTTCCCCTGCTGCTCCTGAAATTTTTGTTCCAGGAGGTTGGCAGCTATAATGTAAATGCATACAGAATGAATGACTCGGGGGTGGCAGGGTGGGAGGGGGGGGGGGGGGGGATGCCACTAAAAGAGTATAAAAAATGAAACAGCTCAAACCCCACCTCACTGACACTTATGTGGTCATGCTTGTGACTGCGAAGCTGAGCTACAGGCCTGTCTGTGGCAAGAAGATGCGATCAAATCGAATGAAAACAAACACTTATGGGCTTGTGTGATGACCAAATATTGGCAAATACAGTACAGTAAAAAAAAACAATTGCTTACTGTAGAACAACGGCAACAACAAAACCCCTTTTGTATATGTACGCAGAGAAAGATGCACCTGTCTCTCCAGTGAAGTAGCGTGTCCTGAAAGTGTACAAGCCGTGCTTTGATGATGAACAAACTCCATTATTAAGTTTCTGCGTTGACTGTCAACAAAAGAGTTGAATCATCAGGCCATGAAAGTGACATTGTATCTCGTTTGTGTGGCATGACCGTGTTTCAGGTGTACCGCGCCCAGGAAGTATGTGATAACTCCCTGGCTCTTGTGAAGAGCACTCATTCAGCTGTGATACTGGGTGAGTTTATGTGTCTTTACAGGAGGGGATGGAATGATGGGTGAGGATGAGGGAACGGTGTCTGTGTTTGGGCTTTGTTTAATTTTATCTTGTTCTCCTTGTTGTGCTTCATTTTCTTTCCTATTGTTCATGATGTATCTAATGTTGATATATACTTTTGGCAAAGAGATGTAATGAGTAAGAGTCGGGAGTCACTGTGCAATGGTTTGGAGGATCATGAATACAAGTTTTGGTGTAATGTTAATCAAAATGAACAAACAGGAAAGCTCAGTCATGGTTACTGACAGGGATTCGGGGTGTAAGTATGATGGATAGTGGTGGAATATGATGGATAGTGGTGTAAGTATGATGGATAGTGGTGGAATTGTTTAGAGAGTCTCACATAGAAGGTGTGGAGTATTTGAGTAAAGAAAGAAAAAGTAAGTAATCATGCTGTCAGGTTTTGTTTTGTTTTTCCTTTTCATTCTTGACCAGTCTGTTGACTGATCTTGCTGGCATAGACTAATTGATGATGCTGTTGTTTTTTTTTCAGATTCTACAAGGATAGTGCTGGGCACAGAAGAAGGTCTACATGTAGTTGATCTCAGCAAGGACCGTGAGTACCAGAAATTTGCCTTTTATTGTAGACACTTAATGGCTTTATGTGTACAGTCAGCGAACAGTACTTGTTCTAATGTATAGATAATTTGTGTCCAGCTGTGATCATATCGCAAGCTCTGATCATTGTAAAAGTCAGATACAATCTCCAAAGGAGGGAAGGAGTGGGATGTGGAAGAACGGTGTGGACGAAGGGGGACCAGAAAGGGGGGGGGAGGAGTATTGCTTATTTACTCATTTTTTTACATGAGTAAGCAAAGACTGCTGTAAGTAGAGGTTAAATCTTGCCCATGTTGGAAAAGAACAGGCGCCTCTGAATACCACCTAAGTGATGCAGCAGCAAAGCAGTGTCTCCAGAAGGCTGTTTCACTGCAAGCTGATACTGATAGCTCCCTTGCGATTGCTGGCACTGAGATTGGAAGTCTGGGTGTGGCTGTACTTTCCAAATCTGAAGTTAGGGAAGGACTAATTTCATTGAAAGGGTGTAAAAGTCACCTGAACATCAAGGAAAAAAAAAAGATATTTTTCACTCCCCATAAGTAGGTGATATTACTGGCTTCAGGCTGTGTAAATTGATGTGAAAAATGAGATGGCTTTTATGTACATGGCGAAAAGATTTCCTTGTTAAATGGTGTCGAAAGCTTCCTCTTATTCTGATTTCATATTTTGATGGACATGCAGAATTTGCACTGCACCTTGAAGATTTTTTGGGGGATCAGTACTTTCTTTGCGAGTACCCGAGAAATAGTTCCTCTGTAGTGTGTGTGTGTGTGTGTGTGTGTGTGTGTGTGTGTGTGTGTGTGTGTGTGTCTGTCTCTGTCTCTGTCTGTCTGTCTGTGTCTGTCTGTGTGTGTGTGTGTGTGTGTGTGTGTGTGTGTGTGTGTGTGTCTGTGTGTGTGTGTGTCTGTGTGTGTGTGTGTGTGTGTGTGTGTGTGTGTGTCTGTGTGTCTGTGTGTGTGTGTGTGTGTGTGTGTGTGAGAGAGAGAGAGAGAGAGAGAGAGATGTCACAATTCATCACTCTGTTTTCCCATTCAAGCAGTGAGAGTTTGGTGTGATGTGTTGCGTTGTAATTGTGTTGACAGAAGTGATACGGGTGGGCGATCGAGCAGAGCGGAAACAGGTGTACATGTTAGATATGGTGCTAGAACAACAGCTGCTGGTGTACATTTTGGTGAGTTTCTCTTCTCTTGATTTTGCTTGTTGTTTTAATAGTTAGTCTGGTGGCGTCTCCTCCATTACTGAAATCTTTGTCGGGTGAAGTGGTTGGTAGAGTTCAGTGTGGGAGAAAGATCTAAGCTATGTATGAGTCAAGGTAGTTGTTCTGCAGCTCGCGCAGCTGGAAGATACAAAATTGATGAATCAGTCTTATTAATTAATAAATGACTATTGTTTTATGGCCAAGAAGTTCAATATTGCTGCATGTCTGTTAAGCAACAAATCACTGTTGTTCCAATGTATACCACTGTCATGAGCGTACAAAAGTTACAGAAGAAAGAATAGAGCGGCAGGATGGCCTCAAGGAGTGTTTGTGTACAGCGTTTGGTACAAAATTTAGCCAAATACAGCTAATGCATTGCTAGTAGATTGCACTAGTTTGACACAGTATACTGGGACAAACAAGTGATACAAACTCCCGATTTCTGCTCTCTCAGATCTGAGTTTTGGTGAATTTTTACAGGCAAGCAGCGTCACATCAAACTCCTTCACGTCTCAGCTCTTGAAGGCGGTGAATCTGAGCCTGTGAAGATAAATGAAACCAAAGGGTGCAGTATGTTCTGTGTGGGGTCAATGCAGCAGCAAGGGGGTGGGGCTGCCAGTGCCGTGACGACGGGGGGAAGTGGCAGTGCCGTCATGGTCTGTCTGTGCGTGGCCATCAAGCGCACAGTGCAGGTGTATGAGCTCATCAAGTCCAGACAGCGCTACCGCAAAGTGAGTTGGGCTGGGTTTGCCTGTCTTTCTTTAAAAAAAAAATTGTTTGTGAGAATTTTTTTTTTGTGTTTAGCTTTCTGTTACAGAATTTCTAGTCTCATCTGTTTTAAAAAAAATTATTTGTTGTTCAGATATATGTTGATAAATTTGCAAATTAATTAAATTGATGTACTTAATACACACATACATATTTATACACACATGCGCACACGCATGCACACACACTTGCACACACTCACACACCCACTCATATGTGTTTGCACACAAATACACATATGCACATGCTAGCAGAGCACACGCATATGCAAATGCACATGTTCATACAAATGCGTAAGTGCATATGCTGATGCACACACATAATACTGGGGCACATGCACGTGCATACATACAAACACCCATGCATGCATGCACACACACACACACACACGCACACACATGCACACACACATGCAAGCACACATACAGACCCTTGCAGATGCAGAGAGAAATGCACATGCATGCATATGCAGTCGCACACAGACACGTAAGAGGCTTGCATACACATGCATGTGTGCACACACAGACAAATGCACACACACGTGCACACTTGCTCGTTGTCTTTATCATACCTGCATATACTCATGTAAATGCTGTCAGACTGATATAATTAAATAGTATATGCAATAAATCTAAAATTGCAATTGAAAAATAGGTGCAATAAACTTAAGGAAGTTGAAAAAATAGTAAAATAGCCTTCAGGTAAGGTAATGTCTGAATATGAGATGGGAACGCTTGAAAAAGAAATATATTGAAAAGCATTATTACCCTCAGAGGGAATAACATCCGTTTGTTTGCAAGGTGGAATTCTATAAAAAGTTACGATTTGAATTGCTCAAATGATTGAAAATCTTTCTCAACTTTTGTAGGTGCATGGATCAATGTGACAAATGGTCTTAGCCATGAGTGCTTGTGCTCTGAGAGGATGGTAAGAGGGAATTAAATTTTTGCAGATGTAAATCTGATGTGTGTCAGTGTTAGGATTAGTTGAGCTGTGAGAACTTCACGAAAAGGAAATGAACTTTGAAAGACAGAGGTGGAACATGCGTCAGTGTTTTAGCCTGTTGAGCTGGTGAGAGCCTAAGAAAACAAAGCAAATGAAATTTAACAGATAAAGACTGACAGTTTGCACACCTTTGGATTTTTTGCTGCAGATCAAAGACATTCAGGTGCCGGGACCTGTGCAGTGTTTGGAGATGTTGAGTGAGGGATTGTGTGTTGGTTACCCATCTTGTTTTGCCATCTACAGTCTGCAGGGAGATGCTGCCCCTATGAGTAAGTTGTTGGTGGAGATTCATTATTTAATTGTCAAGTCTTATGAATGTGTATGTGATGTGTGTGTGTGTGTGTGTGTGTGTGTGTGTGTGTGTGTGTGTGTGTGTGTAGGTGAAGCAGTTGGCGTTTGTGAATAGATGTATCATACTTATATGCAAATGTGTACATGCGTATTCCTTAAAGATTATTTGTGATTCTTGTGTACATGCATATTCCTTAAAGATTATTTGGATTCTAACACTCGCACACGCACACACAAACGCAAGTGTGTGCACATGCTTACATTCACAGAATAAAATGGCTACCTGTATTAGAAAGTAAAGATATAGGTAACTGTTATCATTTAGAAAGTAGAAAACAAAAATGCAGATGACAGATTATCGGCTGTAAAGCTGCTTTACATCAAAGTAGTAACAAATCAAAACATTCCACTAAAAGGTCGTGAATTGTCTCTGTTTTGTAGCCCTGGTGAACACAGAAGACCAGAACATGAAATTCCTGGCACAGAACCCTGTGGACTCCATGCTGGCCATTGAATTGTCTCCCATGAGTTCATGCTGCTCTTCAATGGTATGCTGTTCTTTCTCATTTAAATAAGATGTTTTATCTTCATTTTCACATGTAAGAAAGAAGAAGGCCAGACTATGAAATAAAAACCCCATTTTATGAAAAACATTCCTGCCAACAAGGAGCTCAAAATCCAGCTGATAATTGTGTGCATAGACCAGGTTTTAAGATGCCCTGTGTTGAGTGAAGATGAAACCTCAGTCAAAAAAGAGTTGGGCTTTGGAGTTTGTGGCTGAACCACTCATGAGGTTAGATTTTTTACAGTTTGACAACCTTGTCAACCCAGCTGTCCTTGGGTACCTGATTCAGTTCAGGGAAGGTTCAGGCAGGGGAAAGAGAATGCCATGCCCTGAACACAGTGAACCTTTAAGCAGTTTGCTGCCTAAGGGTTGTTGTGCTATGGCATTTGTTGTTAACCTGTGTGGAGTGTTGTGACATCCTCTTTCTACTGTGTTTTCCCATTTATCATCCATTGTAGTTGCTATGACCAAAGTGTGAAGGGGTTCATGGTCATTTATTTTTCGGGAGGCTTGTTTATGTGGTTTTGAGGTGTGTGTGTGTCTAGTGTAAGTAAAGGTCATAACCAAGTGAAGACTATGTCTTTGGGAAACTACGAGGATGAGGGTAAAGGAGTGAAAGTCTGGTGGGGGTGCAGAAGTAGGGGCAGGATGGAGACAATGCCTTTTGGGCCCTCATCGCAAAGGCAATAAAGTATATAGTATTTATATTTGCGTCCAAGAGTCTGATTATGAAAGTACACATAATATTGTCATGTGTTGTTTAAGATTAATGTCGTTGTTCGTTTGTTTAAATATGAAACAGCAGTGTGGCTAAACATCTGTCATGTTTATGTATAATTCTGTTACAGATATTTCATGTGGAATATTCAAAATTTTGCATTGTTGATTATGTGTTTCAGTGGTTGGGCTGTATGTAAATAGATCAGGAGAACGCAGCAAAACGCAAGAAATTCTCTGGCCTTCACAGCCACTGGCTCTGAGTAAGTTCTGTAGTTCTGTGGAAAAAGGGAAAAGTTTGCTTTGGTCCAAGTGTGTGTGTGTGTGTGTGTGTGTGTGTGTGTGTGTGTGTGTGTGTGTGACTATAAGTTGGGTGTGACTGTAAGTTGGGTATTTGTTCTTTCGGATCCTTAAAAGAAAAAGACTGATTTGATGTCAAGAGATGCTGGTTATGCAGATTTTCAGTTGTGTATGAATTTTCTGTCCGTAATCTTTTTTTGCTTTGTTCTGGTTTGGCTTTTTGTTTTGTTTTGTTTTCGTTTTTGTTTTTGTTGTTCAACTTTTGGTTTGTGCTGTTTTCAGGCTATTCCTCCCCTTACCTGGTGTGCTACTCAGAGAACTCTACATTCGTTTTCAATGTTCACACAGCAGAGTGGCTGCAGACCATGTGCTTGAAAAGGGTGAGACATGCTTTCATTAGACAGCCACAGTACAAGTTTGGACACAGGAAACTAGACGGTTAATGAATCACAGGGTTTCTTGGTTTAAAGAAAAATAGCACATTGATACAGGTGGAGTTGATTAAAGCCTGGTTTAATTAGTTAGAATGAAGCCATCTTCAATTTATGCCATCCAGCTGTATGACTTCCATTGTGTTAATATAAAGTTATATGGCTTCAAGATTACAGTGAATACAGTGCGTACTGCAGATTACAAAATTTTGACAGATTTACTCCCATGTAAAGATGCATCAGGATTCAGTGATAATACAGCTTTCAAATGCACACCATTGGTATTTTTTTTTTGCCAGCCTCTGTCACAGCAAATATTGCAGTGACTCTTCTTATAGTATGTAGATCTTTGGTTTAGTACCTTTTCAAACTGTGCAGGCTGTGACCAATAGGCTAGCTCCGTTTTGCGAGGTTTTGTGGCTAGAGCAGTATTACTTGGTATAGTACCTTTTCAGTTTCGCAGGCTGTGACCAGTAGGCTAGCTCCATTTCGCGAGATTTTTGTGGCTAGAGCAATATTACTCTCCC
Organism: Conus betulinus; assembly: GCA_016801955.1. Taxonomy (NCBI): domain Eukaryota; kingdom Metazoa; phylum Mollusca; class Gastropoda; order Neogastropoda; family Conidae; genus Conus; species Conus betulinus. The sequence goes on from JADBJO010001268.1 coordinate 310,549, forward strand.
CCATGAAGCTCACTTGCGTCATCCAAATTGAAGAACAGATCTGAAGGGAATGAAAAGAACTGACTGGTCAATTTAGGCGGGCATTCGAGGGCATCTTCTGCTAATCAGATATAGTGTATTGATCATAGCATGCACCAGTTTGATGTTCTCAGTATACTATGCACAGACAAAGTGTAAAGTGAGCTTGTGATTTCCTTACACCAGACCAAGCCGCTTTGCAGAGATGGATCCTTGTGTCTGCTGAGTGCCTTTGATACGCAACACATCATCTTCCTCAAAAATGTGCACACAGGTAGGAGGAACAGGGTGCAGAAAGTTTTGTCAAAATCTTTGTAAAGTATATTTATTAACGGAGACAAAGACAGTTTTGTCCCATCCTTTGACATTAGCATTTTATTAAATTGCTTAGCTTTAAGTTGTTTGATTAAGCTGGATGTGGCTTTTTATGAGGAAGCCTGAATGAGTGGCATGACAGTAATTCCAGTGAGATGGTACACACACACACACACGCGTGCGCGCACACACACACACACACACACACACACACACACATATTTAAATGAAAGTAGATAAACTTGATGATAGTCAGTGTACTGGGAAAAACATTCATGATAAAGCAAAGGATACAAAGAACCTTATGGGCTGCTAAAACTTTCAGACTGTCATTTCTGTCCGTTTACAGAGGAAGAACCTTTGGCGGTGGCTCAACTCTTTCGAACTAGAAGTGGTCGTAGTAAACGACGGTTCTCTTTCAAGAACAGAGAGGATGAGCGATCCGGGAACAAGTTCGTACACTTTTTTTTTTCATTCAGCTCTTTATTTTTCCTTATTAAAAAAAAAAAAAAATGCATGTTTTTTGGTGAAGATGGCTGTTACAAAGGGTTGATTACTTCATTTATATTGTTTTGGTTATGGATTCTTTGGCAGATGGTACATGTGAAAGGTGATTGATAAATGCATGAATATTCATATGCTTCATTAATACTATGGTAGCTGTTGATTACTTTGTCAGTTACATGCGTGCAAAAGTGATGGATGAATTAACATACCTACTTTTGATAGGAAGTATTAATACTGGAATGATATTTGATGATTTTATATTGTATGATACACATTGAATTCGTTCAGAATTGATATCTAAGAGTTTCATGAAGAATACTACAAAGTACCAGCCGCCGTGGCGAAGTGGTTAGCGTCGCGGACTCCCGGCTGGGAGGTCGTGGGTTCGAATCCCATCAGAAGTCATGTGGGTTTTTCTGCCCCGACTGGCTCCTACCCAGAGTTGAGTTTGCTACGGGCTCAGTTGGGAAGACTGGGACCACACAGTCGAGTTTCATCCACTTAATGGATGCGTTTCTGAGAGTGTTGCTCAAATTTCCTGACCAACACTGCAGGGTGCCTGTATCTCTCGGGCCTGGTTGACGCCGGGATATATTATGAAAGGAAGCGTAGAGTACAGCCCTGTCATGTAGTCTCAGACCGAAATGGAAATCCGTAGCATCATCTTTATCATCCTCATTCTCATCGATCAGCATTTTAAAAAAAGATGTCTCAAGTTCTGTGGCCCTTCATGCCCTGCTCTCATGGTGACCTCAGTTTCGATGTCCTCTCCATGTCTGTGGTCTTGGTTTGGTTCCGTCGGGGTCACCGGTATCGGCGAGTCCATGGGGCTGTTGTTGGACGGACGTGGTGGCGCCCTCCGGAGGGAGAGCTCGCTCACGCCGGCTCCGCGACTAGCAATTATTGTCGTCAGTAGGGGGCTTAGTAGGTGGTGTCCTGCGTATGTTAGATCAGAACAGGCGCCACTGAACACCACCGAAGTGACTCGGCGGCAGTGCAGTGTCTCCTCCGGTGGGTTGCCTCTCGGCGACTTGACATTGATCACTCCCTGTGGATTGCCGGTGCCGGGGCTGCGGCGGGGGACCGACCGGCTGTGGCTGTGGACGGGGTGTCGGAATGAGCGGCATGGGTGCACTGCCTCTGAAGTCGCGCAGAGGTTGGGGACAGAAAAAAAAAAAAAAAAAAAAAAAAAAAAAAAAGAAATACTACAAAGCACAGGGTATGTTTTGTATCATTTAAGAACAGGTCTATGGGTGGTGCGAAACTCATTCAGTTTCAGCTGTGTATTTGAGACTGGAATGTTATTTTCTTCATAATGAAATATATTTTCAAGAGCTAAAAGCGAAGTGAAAGAGAGTTGTTGAACTGACCTCAAATTATGCATGAAATATAAAGCCAGAGGATCACCTTAGGCCCCCAGTCTCATATGTCAGCACAGGAGCATTTTGTGCATGTGATAAATTCTGCATTAATCATGTGCATGTGTTTACTTATATTTACTGCGGTTAGGTGCTGTTTGTTCTAAGTATAGATAGATTTTTCGTCTTGTGTTATAGTGCAGATGATTCAAACAGAATGTCTGCTCTGTTTCATTCAGTTATAGAAGCAGCTTAACTGTGTTATTTTATTGTGAAACATTAAAACTACCTGATTTGTAGGTAAAACTTTATTATTTATGTCTCTCACTGAACAGAATTTGTACACATACAGACAGACAAAAGTGAAGTTTAGCCAAGTTTTCGTGAAACTTACTGAAGTCCAGCCATATGATGAATTTGGCAAATGTTTATTGCTTTTTTGGAAGATCTAGTTGGCACACAGAGAGAAGAGTCAGTTTGCTGTCTTTTCTGAGTTGGTCGAGTGTTTGACTGAAGAGGGACATGCTGACAATTTTTAGTGAACAACTGTTGTGACAAACCAGAATTTCTGCTTGAAATATAACTTGATGAAAGAGCAAGATGATGGCGTAATATGGATTTCAGTCATTTATTGCCAGGAACTGTTGTTTCCAGTGGGATTACATTTTAGATAGTTTTGCAAGGACCAAGAATTTGGTTACTGTAAAAAATAAAAACCTGAGTGTGTTGTGACACCTGAGGCCTGCACTCTGCTAACATGTCCATGTCAATGCTGCCTGTGCCTTCCCCCTCAGGCCGGAACGACGCAATCGAGATATCTCTGGTCCACTAACGTTCAGCCATGTAGCTCATGTGGGGCCAGATCAGATCATGGCCCCTGTGCCTGCTACTGCAGCGTAAGCGTAAGACGGTTTTTCAGTGTCCCCGGTTGTTGTTGTGTAGACCAGTGCTAGCTTTTGCCTTCATCCTGACTGCTTGTGTGCTAACGCTGCGTGGTGTGGCAGAAACCACACATAAGCAGGGTGTTTTTTTGTTGTGTGAAAATGCTTTAGATAAACCTGATTTTGTTGTGGTGGTCGCCCTCTCTGATTCTTTCTAATTTTTGCTCTGTTTTGTTTGGGAGTTGGTAAGAGTGGGTTTATTTTATTTTATTTTATTTCATTGATTAAACTCTGGTAGATTGTGGAGGTTGGGAGTGTGTTTGCTGTTGCTGGTGTGGATTCTCCTTGCATTGTTTTATTTGCTTCATACATTACTATTTTCAGTTTGTTTTTGTTGTGTAATGGGAAAATGTAATGGAAGAGTCAAGTATTGTTTGCATACAATGTAGTATGGAATATGTCAGTTTGAGCTGTGTTGCTCTTTTTTTTTAATCGAAATGTGATTTACATACATAAGATGCTGTCACTTTTTTTTTTCTTCTGGAAATGGATTTGTCTTGGAAAAAATGTTGACAAAAAAAAAAAAAAAATGAGTGAAAGAAAGAAGAAGGGAGGGAGGGTGGGGAGAAGGTGTGTGAGGGTGGGAGGAGAAGGAGGGTGGGGAAGGGGGAGGCACAGGGTTGAGGGCAGGAGAGGGTTGAAAGAAATAATGAGGTTTTAAATTTTGTTTGACTCTTTTGGAAATGAAAGTGAGGGGCGGATGGGGGGAAGGGGTAGAAGGAGGGGAGAGGATGGGGAAGGGATGAGATTGGAGGGGAAGAAAGAATTGCAGAAAAAGTGACAGTGTTTTGAAATTTCGATTAACACTTTTGGAAATAAAGTTGGTAGGTGCAGAAATGTTGTGGAAGAAAAAGAAAAAGAGTAGAAATTGGTAGGCAAAAGGTCATCATGTGGAGTTATATGTGTACGCATGAACGGCTGCATGGTCATGTATTGTGATTAGTTTTTTTATGTGTTCAGAAAACCTTTTTTTTTCTTATATACATACATATGTTTTAATGTTGAGGGAAACAACAGGTAGTGTGTGTATACAATATGTGTTAGTGTCATCGTCGTTGGTTCCTCATTTTGGACTCTTGTTTTGTGTTCTGGTGCTTAGAAAAGCTGTGCTGCATTGCATTTGATAAGCTGTCAAAACTGCTTTGTCAGTCCACTTTTGTAACAGAGCAATCTGAACTAGAGGAGAAATCTGTGGATGCTTGCAAGAATTTAATTCAGTTTTGTTTTTAATACTGTGTGATGTGTTTTGCCTTTTCACATTCACATTCCCTCCCCCCACCCACCTCCTCCTACCTTGAATTTACTACTTACCTTACAGTTTTCATGCGGCAAATGTCTTGACGGCTTTCTCTGCAAAACATAGCTCAAAGTATGACCAGATATTTCAAGTAGCCACGAGGTCGAAAATTAAGATCACAGAAGGAAAAATTGGTTATGTTGTAATGCATAAAAGTGGATGAAGCTTTACTAACTGCCTGTGAATATTATCATTTTGAATTATTATTGAATTTACTGTTGTTTGCACATTCATGTAGAATTTGACTCAGTCCTGCCATAGTGTAAAGAATGTAACCTGATTGGTTGTGTGTTGAAGGAAATGTTGACTTGTGTGTGTGGAGGCTATATTTAGGCATTGTGTGAGGCACTGACTTGACCCCATTGTGTGTTAAAAGTATTTGACTCATTATGTGTAGAAGTTAATTTGAATGTGTTTAGAGGATATTTGACATGTGTACAAGATAATTGACTTGCGTATAGAAGATACTTGACTCTTATGTTGAAAGTAACTTGACTCAGTTTATTGAAAATATTTGACTCATTGTTGTCATAGAACATATTGGACTTGTTGTGTCAAGTTGCTTGACTCGGGTGCAAAGGGTACTTGACTTATTGTGTGAAGAAAGTGTCAGACTTAAAGTATATCGAAGGTATTTCACTCACTGTATATGGAAGGTAATTTGACTTATTATTTGTTGAAGGTGCTGGATTCGTTATGGATGGAAGGTACTTGAGTCACTGAGTGCACAAGTTGTTTGACACATATGTGCTGGTCTTGACTCTTTGAGTATAGAGGGTACTTTACTCATTTTGTTTAGATAGCATTTGACTTGCAGTACAGTACATGACTCTTTGTGTATAGAACGTACCTACTCCTGTGTAGACTGTATTTGACTCGTATGTGTAAGGTAAGTTATCTGAAAAATAACTTGACTCATTATGGAAAGAATGTTTTGGGTGATGCGAAGAAGAAGGCAAGATGTGTAAAAGATAACTTGACTCTCTGTGTTTATGAAAAGGTAAGTGTATTTATGTAGAAGGTAAAATGGGCAATCTGACTGTTGTGTGTATACACAAAGGAAGGGTATGCTTATGTAGTGGGTAACACAGATAACTCAACTCCGTGTGTTTAAAGAAGGAAGGTATGTTTATATGGAAGGTAACATGGGTAACCTAACTGTGTGTATTTATGGAAAAGAAGGTATGTTTTTGTAAAATGTTACATTACTTTAAAAGGTAAGGTTGAAAGTAACTTGACTGTGTGTGTGTGTGTGTGTGTGTGTGTGTGTGTGTGTCTGTGTATGTGTGAAGATACGTACATATAGCGGATAACTTGACGTTGTGTGTGTAGAAAGTAATGATGAAAGTAACATGACTTGGTGTGTTGAAAGAGAAATGCGTTGAATGAAACTTGGCTTGCTGTGTGTTGGAGGAACATCTTTGCTGAAATAGATTATTTTTCTGTTTTGGATCAAGAAAATGTAGTATTTGTAATGTCTTGGATAAAATACTGGATGACTTTGAAAATATGATGTAACAGATATTTATTTTCATCTCGGTATCAGGTAAATGGCCAGCACTTCTTTTTTATTTCCATAAGGATGCTAACTGCTGTTAAAGCTTGGACAATAAAGAGTAGTGTAATATAGACTGCTGCAACAAATCTAGTTTTGTATTTGTATTCTGCTGTTTGTATATGTAAAAATGTCAGTTGTGATTTGAGTTCTTTCACAGATAATTAATTACAAGGTTCTGTTTATTGTAAGGTATGAGTACTGAAATCATATAAAGTAAAACACATACATACATTTGCTCCAGTCTAGTGCATGCATGCACACACACACACACACACACACACACACACACACACACACACACACACACATGCACGCACACCAGGAGAAGCACATACACACACTCACAAACACACGTATACATACCCTATGCAAGCAAATCAAATGTGAAACTGTCATTATGTTGGGGAAAAAGAAACCACGCACACAGATACACACACACACACACACAGATACACACACATGCACGGATACACACACGCGCGCGCACGCACGCACACACACACACACACACACACACACACACACACACACACACACACACACACACACACACACACACAGAGTTACAGCGTAGCCACCATTCATTGATATATTCTGAAAGACTGAATCTTCTGACTCATCTTTCAAGATGTGGATATAGTTAGCAAACGTACGGTGAAGACAGTATTTATGTTTTACACGTCATAGGAAACCATAGCAAGTGATCTTGCATTTTTCTGTTGTGGTTGCTTTTTTTGTGTCTTTTCTTTTTTTCTCTTTTTAACTGCCCAACTCTCATGATTTCTCCCTCCCACCTTCCTACTGTTCTTCAGAACTCGCCTTCCTTTTAAACCATCTCCAGAATTTGCTGTTTCAGCACAATTTCATTATTTATTCGACTTGTATGTGGCAGAGATTTAAAAGAATGAATTTTTTTCTTTTAACAGATTCTGAGGCTGTTCTCAATAGAGATGAGATTCGGAGGCTGTTCTCTATAGAGACATCTCTGATACACAGTTATTAGCAGTGTTTGTGATTGTCACTCTGTGAAAGGATGGTAAAGGATTATACGGATCAGGATTATAGTTGAAGGGGAATCATGGTATGATAACTGACTGTGGCTTGATGAGAGCTGAGGATGGGAAGGAGCAGAAGAAAATGTGGAATGCAAGGAGGTGATTTGGGAGGGACAATGGGAGGGAGGGATTCAGGTTAGGTGAGGCAGGGGGCCGATAAAGAGAGATGAACAAAGCAGTTGACTGGGAACAGATTTATTGCTGCATGTCCTCTGGTCTTTGTTCCCGTTATGTGTTTCTTGGATTTTCTTTGCTTTTGATTGTATTCTGTTGTGATTGTATAGATGTTTGTTTCATGTCTGAAACTGGTTTTGTTTATGTACCTACTATTTACTTAACAGTTAATGAGTTCATAAAAACATAGTACACTAGTTGCACTGAAATAAAGATTGTGTTCAGGAAAGGCATTGCAGCATACAAGAGATGTATTTGCAAAGATATATTTTAGGAGCAAAGTGCTTACAAGATATTAGAATACTCTGAGTAATAAACAATTCTACCCAGCTCCATTGTGTTTTGTGCATGTTTTTTTTGTGAGTAGTATCTTCTATTCTGTTGTTGTTGGTTGGTTGTTGTTTTTTTTTCATTTCATATGACACCTATTACCATAATGTGGAAATAAACCCAGTGTGAATCAAAATGTATAGAAAAGGCATTGCGGGAAGTTCAGCTGATGTGAATGGATAGAAAGTACAGTGATGACAGTGGTGGTCTGTATGTTTTACAGAGGGGACAGGCGATCACGAGTCATCTCCAACCCTTCTAACTTCAGTCACATTGCACACATGGGGCCAGACCAGGGCATGCAGGTCCTCATTGACCTACCAAAGGTAGGCACACTTCCAAATCCTTATTGACAAACGAGGCTATTGGACCTTTTTCTAATTTTGCTTGAATGGTCCACAAGATGTGCTGGAGAGGATGAAAGGAATACAGTGTAGGGAAGGAGTGAAAACGGATCACTGTTACTGAAACTTTCACTGGCCAAAAAGAGGAGAAGGCAAGAATCTTGGCTTGCTTTCTCACCATTCACCTTTGTTGGATTCTCATTCACCTGTGCAAGTCACAAATCCCTTTCAAGCAGTAGAGTCGTACTACTCACTACGTGACAGCATTGTTCAGTTGACAGGGCTGCCGTCTCAGGTAACCATTTGTGCCAGCTTTTTTTCTTGTCTCCTGTTCATGGAGGTTGGCCCACTGCCTGCATGATAGACTTTGCTCACACATGAACCGCCAGTTTCACACGATCAGTAGCAAAACATGACATTCAGACAGCCAAAAGATGAACAGCAGGCAGACAAAGAACCAATCTGATCAACAAGAACTAATGAATACCTCTGATATGCAGTGGACTTGGAAGTTGCAAAGGGCAAACTTTCACACTCCTTTATTGATTTATGGAACTTTGCAAGAAATCTCATTGGACAAAATGGGAAGATAGTTGATGAATTCACAAATGTTAGGGTCAACATATTTGAAGCTTTGGGTGGGTTTCTTGATTGTATTAATTGAATCACTTGGCACATAATTAACCAGCAGGTGTACAGTTTAGAGAAAAGATTGTAGGCTTGTTCCATTCACTTATGACATTGAGGTTCCATTGTTTGTTGATGTTTGCAGCAACAGACGGATGGGGATCAGATGCAGAGAGTGAAGAGCATGTTCCAGCCACAGCTGAGGTCCATACATGAACAGCAGATGAGAGGGGCCCGGCCACCACCAGTTCTCATTACAATGGTGAGTCACTGACTTTACACAGAGCCAGGAGAATGTTCGTCTCCACACGTAACCCCACAGTTCGTAAACAAAATGAAAAATGAAAGCAGTGAATATGTGCCGAGATGCTGGTTTCTAAAGGTTTCATAATTATGGCATGTTGGAGGTTTTGATTCAAGAGAACCTCTGTTGCACACACAGGCATGCAGGCCTGTTCTTGTACTTAAAACATGCGCACAGACACATGTCCACACGTGCATGTGTCTGCTTTTGAATACTTGCGAATGAGGTGTGTGCATTGTGTGCTTTTGTATGTCCAAATCAGTATAATCTTGCACTCACACTTATATTGATACTTTGACTTTTGCACATGCATGTCTATGCACATCCGTTTGGCAGGCAATGCTGGTGGTCGTGCAGAGAGGGAAGGGGTAGGGAGGCCTGGCATGGGGCGTGGCATGGCTCGCTCGCTGCCGTCACCCAGTGTTCAGCCAGGCGGTGGAGCCAGCTACGACAGTCAGCAGGATCTCTATGAAAAGGAGGTGTCTTCTCAGATCTTCGAGGTAGGTGTGCAAAGACCCTGGTGTAGGTCCCCAAGTGAGAGGTGGTTTACCGGGATGAGTGAGGATTGAATCACATGCTTGATTTGGTTTGAGTGTAAATCACGGATGTGTGTCGTTTTTATCTTCATCTGAAGTTAGTATTTTATTTGCTGCTGTTTCTAAAAGCTGGAAAATAGTTTTATTTAAATTGACCATTGAAATTTTCATAATAAAGTGGTTTAAAGAATGTGACATATTCATTTGACTAACTATATGTATAGCAGATAGTGCATTGCGGTTGAATTATGAATATTCAAAACCGTGCATATTGATGATGAATGTTATACATTCTCTTGTCCGTGGCTGCATTTATTTACAAAGTTCTTTCATTTATTTCATTTTTATTGTGACCTGACACGACAGACACGGAAGAAAGATTGCATGACCTCCGGAGACACAGTGTGTGTTGTGTGTGGCACGCACTGTTAACCTGAACGATAGCACGGTTGTTAGAGCATGAGTCATGTCAACATTATCCTGTGCTAAATAGAGATGACTTTTCTAGATCATGATTTCAAGCAGCGTATTGTTCTCCTTAAACATGTTAGAACTCAGGATGAAAGTTTCTCTGATGGGTTGGTACAACTGGGGCATTTTTCTGCAAAGTGATGTGTGAGTTTGTGGGCGTGTGGGTTTACGTGTGTGTTTTTGTTGTGTGCTTGCACGTGCAAGCATTTACTTTTGTTTAGGATGTGTGAGCAGTTGTACAAGTGTGTATGTGGGAATGTATGTTAGAATACATGCATCTGGTATGCAATACTTGTACACATGTTTTGTAACTAATCTGTTCTGGTAATATATTGAGAATAGCTGGTAGTGCCTTCACCTTTCATCATCAGTAAGACATGAGGATGGCCACTGTCTTATGCCTGATGAGGGAAGGGAAGGTGTTAGTCATTAGTGCTTGTCAGTGACAGAGGCAGTTAATGGAAGTGACTAATGAAAGCATGTGACAGCACACCGTCATTTTCAGCACACACAGATTGTGCAGCACCGTCTGCTGCTCCCATCCCCTTCCCCAGCCACCCTCCTCAAACTTTAGCCCTGGATGAATGTGCAGCATTAATTATTTATGTTGTTTTTTTCTTCACCAGAAGACCTGCCTTCTTTTCCAATGAAAAAGCCAGTTTTCTCACAAAGCCATATTTTCCAATCCAAAATCTGTGTTGAAGTTAGATGGATAAAGGGTTGTTTGTTTGGGTTTCTGTTTTCCTTTAAAAAAAAAAAATTGATACAACCAGTCACTTATCAAAATGCCATTGTAGAGCACATTTTCTGTGGTGGTGGTATTCCCCTCCCCCCCCCCCCACCTCTCCACCCCACCCACCCCCTCCACCTTCTTCCCATCCTCTGATTTGCTTATCCATGCACAGAGCAGAAAATCATATAGTTATTCCACATAAACGTTTCCCTGGTGTGATTTTGGGTTATCTGAATCACTGCACTGAAGGTGCACATTAAATGGGGATTGTGTCTTTATAGGAGCTGTAGCACTGTGCAGGCTGAACATGACCGTGTCTTTTCTTGCAGTCTTGTATCATGGAAGGGATGGATGTTGATGTTTGTTCACTTGGCTCCTCTTTCCAGATGGTTAATTCTTCCGAAGGCGTGTACTATTCTATTGGCAGCTCTTGGTCCTTACCTGCTTTTGACGACTCTAAGAGATAGCTAGGGTACTGGTAGAGTCTTTGATTTTTGCCTCTGTGTTGTCCTGCCCAGCACATAGCCTGCACATGTGTGCATTTTTTGTTGTTGCATTTTTGTGGTTGTCCTTTAAAAGCTACGTGTGTGGGTGTGTATGTGACTGCAATCCCCGAACCCTCTTCCTTTCCTTTCCAACCAGTGTGGTGTATGTGTGGTATCTGTATTTGCAATATCTCCTAGTGTTTTATTCCCTTGTCTCCCGCTTCTCTTTTGGTGGCTAGCATGGCCGGTCAACCTGACGATTGGTCAGTATTTTGCTGTTTTTATGTGGTCTCCCTGTACTGTTGCATTGACCTGTGTAATGACAACGGCCTCAATTTCATTAACTGCAATTTTTATAGAAATCTTTGAAACTAACACATAATTAAACAAAAAAGTTTGCACCTGGGTTCAGTTGTTTCATCTGATGCATGATGTGTCTTGAAAGCGTTTTTACATTGCAAGACATGATGGGGCTTGCTCAGGTCAGTGATGGAATTTGCAATGTTAACAGTCATACAACTGCTTTATAGCTTGATGACACAAGACTCTGTGTGTGGTGCTGGTTCAGTGGTTCCAGTCATGTTGTGTTGGGGATTTCATCCAATACAGATGCTGCAAGAAGCAATAGCTGAAGTGTTACTGAATACCCCTACCTTGCATTAAGGTCAATCAGGGTGAAACAAATAAAAGTATTTGATCTTTTTTTTTTTTTTTGTCAGTGTCTGACCATCAGTGGAGCATCCTATTATAACTTTTGGGTTTTCTTTTTTTTTAGCATTTCTGTTTAAAGGTGAAAAAAAAAAAAAAACTGTCGTAAAAGAACATTACAGAAACTAAACAAAACATCGTTGAGGAGAAAGTCAGTTTCAGTTTGCCAGCATTACATATGTAAGGAAACTCATGATAACTGTGTATTTGTTTGTTCACCACAGGATATTAAGATCTTGAATAATATGGATTTGTTGGCAGTTAGTTGTATTGATTTCTATAGGTTTTTTTTTTTTGAATTGTTGTTGTACTCAAGTTCAGGAACATGAGTTTTTTGTTTGTTTGTTTGTTTGTTTTAGAAAAAGCAAAATACATAAAATAAAACGAAGAAGAGAAAGGAAAGACCTTCATCGTTGATAAATGTTGTGATGTTATCAGTGTTCAGTGCCTTTATGGGAACTACATTTTTGATTTTAGATCAGTGACCTATGCCTGTTGACCGTAGGCAGGTTTCATTGCCAGAAGAATTTGTGAGCGTCTAGATGTTACTTCTGTCAAGGAAAGGAAGAGATGAGAGTAGCAAAGATACAGATGCTGTGCAAAATCTTATTAAGAGCATGGCTTCTTGAGTGTCTTCTGAATGTGAAGGCAGGTCAGCATTCAGGTAGTTTCATGCACCATGCAGAGGGCACTATTTTTTGTGCATAAGTCAGAGGAAGGCTGTTGTTTGTTTTCTCTCACATGTGGGAGAGCCACAGGATACTCTAGTGACCTCTTGCCAGTGTCTTGTCTCGGTCACCAAAAGAATGTGCTATTAAACCCTTCCACTCCCCAAACTCACTTGAAGTCATAGCTTGCAGCCTCTGTGAAATGTGTCATGCCTATGATCTCAGGAGGGAGGCAACCCTTTTCTCCTTAAGGCTACTCATCAATCCTTGATGTGCATTTTCCTAAGGTTGGCGGCAGAGTTGTTGACTAGCATTGCTGACTTGTCAGTGATTTGAGATAGCCCCTGACATCCGTTTCTTGATCTTTTGTCTGTATCATTTCTGGGTCTTTTCTGTCTTTTCTATTTCATTCTTTACATTGTTTCATTTTTCTTTTCTTTTTTGTCTTTTGCTGCTATGGTTGTTAAGTTTTGTGTACAGTTCATGTGTGTTTTAATGACATGTTTTTTTATGCTTGTTTGTTTATGTTTCTTTGAACTTCAGCACTCAGTATAGATCAGTAAGTAGTGGGTTTATTTCTCTTCCCTCTGCACGTGAGTGTGTGTGTGTGTGTGTGTGTGTGTGTGTGTGTGTGTGTGTGTGTGTGTGTGTGTGTGTGTGTGTGTTTTCCATGAAAGGGTAATAAGAGGCAAAAAAGACAGAGAGGGAGAACATTCTTGAATTTCAGTATAAATCAAAGAGAGAGAAAGACAGTAAACACCAAGAAAGCTAGAAGATGTATTTTGGAGAAGGGAGAGAATACAGAATTTGTTTTCATTTGCGAATCAGGTCACATGAAAGAGAGAAACAGCTTTCTGTCCCATAGAATGTAGATGGATTATTTTGGAGAGGATCATAGGAAGAGGAGGATTTTTTTCTCATTTGAGAGAAATCAGTGGTTGGGTACTTTTTTTTAGAGGATGTAGATGAATGTTATGTAGAATGCGCATGTCACAGGGTGTGTTAGATATTGCATGTGATGATGTGAACACTTACTTACTGTCTCTCAAGTTCTCTTACAGTATATGTCCGATTTTATACATAATGAAAATCTGGTAATGATGTACCTTTTCTGGCTCATGGTTGGGACAATTGGATTCTTATTTTTGTTTGGGGTCTTTGTTTTTACACTTTTAACTTTTAATTAATAGGTTTCTGCATGAGTAGTAGCTAAGCTAGAAAAATGATCAAGTGGTTGATGTTTTGTTTTCAGTATTTTTTTTTTTTTAATTTATTACTTTCTTTGTGTCCTGTCTTTGTTGTGGGAGAGGGAAGGGGTGCGTAGAGGGAATGGGTTTGATGGGTGAGGGCTGAATATTAAACAGTATGCTTTACGATCTGTTACCTTTTGAAAGAATGATTTTATTCCATGAGTGTGTGTGTGTGTGTGTGTGTGTGTGTGTGTGTGTGTGTGTGTGTGTCTCTCTCTCTCTCTCTCTCTCTCTCTCTCTCTCTCTTTCTCTCTCTCTCTCTGTTTATCACTGTATTTTATGAGTGATGGAAAATGTGTACAGCTAAAATCATTTCTGTTTGATTAGCATTGCAATGCACAAGAAGTTGCTTGTTAAATTTTGGAGGAAAAAAGGGTGTTCCAAATTCTGTATTTACATATGATAAACTAAAAGAATATACACAAATGGATCATGTTTCCAGTCATCAGAATAAGTTTTGTATTCATTATTATCTAGGAAATCAAAGGTCCAGATGATTAAACCTTTGTTTCCTTTAAAGGAAAGATATGGGAAAAAAAAAAAAAACTCAAGAAATGGAGAGATCAAACACAATCATTAGTGTGTGGATTATGTTTTCAATCAGCACTGCTAGCTAGTTGGCTTTCTCCACAAATGGAGACAACACAGTTCAGTAAGTGAATGAAAGGATTAACCGCAGTGACCAGTCACAGGTACAAATCACAACAACAACCGCTGCAGCAACAACAAAAGGAGTGTGTACATAACAGCTTTCAGTATCAAGGCAGCATGGAAATATGTGACCTGTTGGATAGCCATTCATTTTATGAGTATATATTCATTTTTGAAGATTTTCATCCTTCCTAAGTGTATGGGTTTTAAAACATAAATCACTTTATATATACATACAATGTTGGACAGAAACTTGATCCTGATGTCTAAGCCCGAATCTTTTAATGCTCATAGATATATGATGAAAATTATCTTAATTTCTTGATAAATTTTGGGAAAAGAGCACTATCTTTGCCAGTGTTTGCCTCTCTTACTCCCTTCCCCCTCTCTCTTTCATTACAGGTGTATGTAATGAGAAGCTGCATACTGTGTTTTGATGATATTTTTTTCACCACATAGACTATGAGTATCTAGCTCAGAAATCCATTTCTTTATGGCAGATGCATTAGAATGAAAATTGTGAAAGTTCAGAAACTACACAGATGTTGAAACAATGTACTGTTTTGGCTGCATTCTTCTTTATGGCAGTGAAAACAAAATCTGAAATGGAAATCTAATTGTGTCGGGGTAAAGTGTGCTGCAGTTTATGATAAACCTTGAGCTAACCAGATGAGTGGAGTGTTAGTATAATGGAGGTAATTTGCTAATGTAAACTTTACTTAAATGCAGAGGGTTGTATGATATACCTATTTGTCAAATCAGAAAATGGCAAAGTATTTTTTTTTTTATTCTGTATTTAAATAAACTATAAATTGCATGCATTTATATAGTTATACATTTTTAAAAAGTTTAGAACTGATGAGAAGTGTTGACTTTATTTGATCAGCTTAGTCACAGGTTAAAACTGAAAAAATTCGTCAACCACCGCTTAACAATTCAGATGTTTATGTCACCACTATTGCAGAGTCACTGCTTGTGTGAAGCATGGATGGTTTATTAGCAGGCCATTCTTTCTGTGATTTATGCCTGTGCGTGAAGTTGTCTGTTTAACCTATGTAGTAGCATTTTATGGGTTTCACCCCTCCACTATCTTGCACACTTTGCATGCATGCAATGTTCAGCTATCTTGTCTCTTCTTGTTTAAGGTACTTCTTTTCTTTTGTTCAGTCATTATGAACCCTATTTGGCCTATTCTTCTTCACACGATTTTGCCTTTATTTTGCTCTTTGTGTCCTTGTCCCCAAATCCATGATAGTGAGATTGTCTGTGTTACTGATGCTAAGTATTATTTTAACTGAATGTTTTGATGATGTTGCTATTAGTTCTGAATGCTTAAGATGTCTGCTTTTGTGTTCTTCATGTTTAACAGTATGTATTTGTGTTGTATTAAAACACCTGTTATCAGTTGATATAAATTTTTTGGTCATTTAATGTTAGGTGTGTGTGTGTGTGTGTGTGTGTGTGTGTGTGTGTGTGTGTCAATAAGTGAAAAATTATTGTGATTTTAAGAAATGAATCTTGAGTAATGAATTTTTGCGACTAATACTAAGGGTTTGTTTTTTTTTTGTCAATCTGCGGACATTGAGTTCAATCTGAAACAAACAAACACAGTAAACAAAGTATAAAGGAGCACAGATTTTATGTATAATGCAAAAAGAAAAGTTGATTTGAGACAAACTTGTCTTCTTCAAATGTTACAAATAGTAAACAGAAAGAATGCTCGGCAGATAGCGGTGAGCATGAGAATGACACTATCAGAAAGGAAGGGGAAGTGAGCACAGTTCAAAAACGGAGAGGGAGGGACAGACAGAGAGAATGAGAGGAAAGCAGGTGGAAGGGAGGGGGTAGAAGTAAGCTGTGTGTGTGTGTGTGTGTGTGTGTGTGTGTGTGTGTGTGTGTGTGTGAGACAGAGTGTGTACAGACATACCTGCATTTCAGAGCACACACACACACACACACACACACACACACACACACACACACACACACACACACACACAAAGCATGCAACACACATGCACATGCACATGCATGTGCACACGCACACACACACACACACACACACACACACACACACACACACACACACACACACACACGCGCGTGCGCGCGCACATAATACACACACACACGCACACACTCACACACACACACACACACACACACACACACACACACAGAGGCACATCAGTTCACCACTTGCCCTCTTCCCTTCCATATTCTTTTCTGTCATTGTCTTCTCTCTGTTTTTGTGTTATGTTGACTTTCCTTTCCATTTTCAGGACTATAATTTTAATCTTAATCTTAATATTTCCATTTTCAGACATTATCATTTGATACTGAAGATTAAGTACTTTCAGAGGAATATTGTTTTTATGCATTTTTTTTTTTTTACTACTGTTCAAAACATTTGAAGTTTACAAATTCATTGAATTTTTTTTCTTTTTTTTTTTGCTGCTCCAGAAACGCTACAGTATGTGTTTCAGTTTCTGTAGTCAGTGAATTTATTTCAGTATTTTCAGACCCATTCTCAGTCACAGCTACATTCCCTTGCTCACTCTAATACATCATGAATGTTGGTTAAACTGGCAATTGGGTGCATACATCAGGGGCTTCGTCTTCTTGAAACCTTGGTTTGTCATCTAGAGTCAATGAACTGTGAAAGCTCAAGGGAGATGAGCATGTGTTCAGGTAGTGCTGGAAAAGGCAATGATACGTAGTTCCTTTGCTAAAAGCCTTTGACGCTTTCTGTCACACATAACATTACTGTAACAGCCAATCTCAGGAATAGTGTATGTTGTTGTGTACTTCATAATGTTTGGGAATACAGTGGGCAAGAGAATGTGAAGAAAACGAAAGGGGGCTAAGAGCGGTGGAAGGTGTGTATGTGTATGGGGGGTGGGTGGGGTTCAGTATTGTACAAGTGCCTTAAGTAGTAGGTACGTTAGGGTACAATATTTCTTCCTGTATTCTTTTCTTAGCATACATTTGATGATTCATTCCTGTATGGCATCAATAATTTAGACAATACTGAAAAGAAAGAAAGTATTGAAAATTTAGCCATTGACTTTCCAGAAAATTGCTTGTATGATATATCTGAGATGTGTTCTGTCGAATGTTTACTTTGTGCAATGTATTAGATGGTTCAGTAATCTTTTGTTGTTTTGTTTTCAAAACTTAATTGTTGCAGAACAGGAGAAGTGTATCAGTTCTGTTTAAACATTAGCTGTTTTTGCATAGCATCATGTTAGAGAATGTGTAATTTATGTTTTTGACACACTTAATAAGAAAGTTCCCATATTCATAAATACTTGAACTACATTTGTGTGCATATTTTGTACATTTACTATTGCCCAGTATTTTTCACACAGTTTTGTGCATGTGACCTTTGGCTTCAGGCATATTTCTTCTGTTCTTGTTCTCATCCATTCTTCCTCTCATTCTTCCTGCCACCATTTTACGTCAGTCTGCTGAAAGTGTGTACCTCTTATCCGATCTGTAGACTCATTTGTCTGAGTCTGGTCCCAATATTTACTGTTTCTGTCAGTAGCTGGTTCTTCTGAGTAGTCAAAGTGTGCATAGCGAGATGATGCATGTGATAGTCCTAGAGATTCAGAATGGCATACTAAGACAGACTGATGTTTGTGCAGGACAGCGTTGAGTCTCCCAACTGGCGTCTGTCCGTGGGCTCCACCTCCAGCAGTACCCCGCCAGCCTCCAACGACACAGTATGGTGGATGCAACCGATAACTCTGACAACTCGTCCAACTGTTGATGCTGTGTCTCTGAATATTGATATATGCATATTTTTTGTGTGTTTGTGAATTGTGTGCATGTGTTTCTTGGCCTTGCTTCAAGGAAGTGGACCTCGGACATTTCGACTGGCCTTAATGGAACTGAGTTTGGGGTTCTGAGCAAACAGCTGATAGGCTGAAAGGCAGACTTGAGATCCATGGATTCCTGTGAGTGCTGACCCTGTTTTTGACACTTTGCCTTAGATGTTTGCCTGGGTCTGTGCTGTGTCCATTTTGGCTGGCTCTATGAAATAGGCCAAGTGGGACCGGTGGCAGGACTTATTGAATAACATTCTTCCACCTGTGCTACTCATCTGGATTTTCTCCACATGTGTATTCTGCATTAGTATGCCTCGCATCAAGTGGACTGATGATGTAAAACTGACAAATGGTTTGGCAAGTTAGCTGGTGTGTGTGTGTGTGTGTGTGTGTGTGTGTGTGTGTGTGTGTGTGTGTGTGTGTGTGAGGGAAGGAAGAAGAAGGATGAAAACGACAGTAAAGAAGGTGAATTTCAAACAGGACTGGGGTATGGAATCATTCCTAAAGGACATGGATGTACATACAGGCCAATGCAAGTTTCCAGAGAGTGGATATAAAGCAGTTTTTTCCTTGCCCGCTATGACGCTGGCCTGTTCAGTTGTTTGTGCAGATCAAAGGTGCATCAATCTAGGTCTTTTTAGGGCTTTTAAAACTTCAGTTCTTGTGTTGTTGTTAAGTAATATGATAATGATTTTGTTTAGAAGAGGTATATCTGATTTGTATACATACGCACTTCTGTGAATACTTTCGAGTGATCGTTAGGCCTTGATTTTGTTTATTTGCTTTCAGGTTTGTTTGGCTTTCTTTTTCTTATGTTTTAACTTTTTTTTTCTTCTGCGAGACAAATGTGACTATCTGTTGTTTGTTTTTACCTCCTAAGTTTTGTGATATATTTAATTTTGTATAGTCTTGTAAAAAGGACATGAGTGTACTGTCCACTGCTGGTGGTGTTGTTAGGTGCATGAAATTACTGTGATTTTGTTTCTTTGGGTTGCAATGCAGAATTGTCACCTCCAACATGATAGTGTTGAACAAATAGGGCAACTTCACCTGCAGTAATTGTACCTCATTGACAAAAGTTGCCATCTCTGACAGATGACTGAATCTCTTGCCTTCCTCCTACTGTTTGGTTCAAACGGGGGATGTTCTCATGTTTTAAGAAAAATCTGTAATGTGTAACAGTGTACAAGCTAACCCACGCTGTCAGTAATGGTGAAAATCTCTACTAGATGCTCTTGCTTGCAGCCAGCAACTACAATTAAGTCGGTGCATTAGACTAAGATCTCAACTTTAAGAGTGTCATAAATTGATTCAAGAGTTTTACACATGAAATATACCCTACCCGGTCTAGAGGTTAATCTGTTACCCCATCAGCAGGGAACTGAAGTGCCATCACCCCCAATGGCAGATACTTTGTTGTGTATCATTGATTTCAAAAGTTTTTGCAATGAAATCGTGTCTGTCAGAATGGAAAACATCCATTTCATGGTAACTGTTGGGGATTTGTACAGACAATATTATTGTGATTTAATTCAATTCATGTTTTTTTTTTTTTTTTTTGCCCAGTAGACTGTGAGGGGCCATATTGTAGTGATGTGAAAACGTTGGTGAGATACTGACAAAGTGATCCTTATGAAGCGTATCACTTTGAATGCCACAATTATTAACTTTTTTTCCCAACAGTATGAAACACAGATCCTGTGAGTGTGACATTTGCTAAGTTTGCACGCTTGCAAACTCGCGCTTGACATTTGCACATGCGTGCACGCACATTTTTTTTTTCTCGCTTTCTCTTGTCGCAAATTTTGACCTGAATGAATCTGCTGCTTAGTTTTACGTTTTTAGATGTCAACATCTTGAACTACACTGTGGTCCTCTCTTTTAACCTGCCATTTAGCATAGACCTGTGAAGATCTTGACTACATTCCTAGTGTTGAATATAAAGTGTGATGGGAACACAACTTGGGCAGGGGACAGAATAGGATGTTTTTCATCTCTGGAAGTAAACCATAGGGTAGCTGTCCGTATGACGAACCTGCCATGTCATCAGGATACATGGAATAAACTGGTCAGAACTGATGGGACAACAAAACTATGTCTCATGGTTGGAAATCAGGACTTGGGCTTTCCCTGTTTGATTTAGATGAGATGCTTTGGACAGTGGGGCTGGATGAATGTATGTAATGTGGAGTTGGAGGGAGGACAGCAGAGAGGTGGAAAAGGGAGGGGGCAGGTAGGAAGCTGTTTGCAATGTGCTTGCCGTTTCAGTGCACATGTCATCTCTTTCTGTCTCTCATTTTTTAATTTTTTTTTATCAAATTTTATTTTTCTTTTGCTGTGTCATCTTCCATGCCCTCGGTAGTAGTATCCTTGTGCTGCTCATTCCAGCAGTCCCATACAAAGTCATACCAACACTCATCCTCTGGCCATTTTAGCCCTTTACAGGTTGAGATTGACCCCCCCCCACCACCAGCACACACATCGGCCTCCCCCCCCTCTCTTTCCCTCATCTGTCCCCATCCCCACCCCTGTGTAATGGCCCTGTTGATCTCTGCAGAAAAAACTAGTACCCAGCCTACAAAAGGAACTACTGATCTCTCTGTAAGACTGCCAGTGTTATGCTGCTTCCAGACGTGATTCAGCCCTTCTGTCGTTTGTGACAGTCTGGTGATTTGATATACCATGATATTGAACCCCATCACTTTGTTCCATTAGGACTCAATAGGTACTTGAACATTCAACAGCATTAGAGATTAGGGAGATTTGCGTTTGGCCAAACTAGAATCAGATCGAGAAGGAAACAAATCCTTTTTATTACTGGCCTAATGTTCCTCCTTATATGTAACAACACCCCAGCCACCCACTGTAGAAAGACTTATGCATAAATCTTGAAGCTGTATGTTTTGTTTCACTCTCAGTCTGTGCCCTGATGTTCAGGTTGTCTCCCACTCCTTCCCTGTCTCATTCTGTTCATTAACCCCACTGGCTAGGAGTGTGTTGGCTCCTCCACAAGGTATCAGTTCGCAATCAGAGGGGAAATTAGGTCATGAGGCGTAGAATCCTACACCGACACAAAGATGAACAGACACCACATTCCTTATGAAATGTCTGTCTTCAACAAATAGTTGTGATTTTGTTTTTAAAGTTATATACAAAGGATTTTTTTTCCTGATACATTTTTTTTAATTTTTGTTTTCGCTTTGATCATTTGTTCCCCATGTGACATGATTACAAAGTCATCCATGTGAGTACTACACAAAGAAATTCATTTTCTCCTATAAAATGTCCATCAGGTGAGTGAAGGATTTTTTTCACAATAATACTATTAAAGATTAAGTTTGCCTGTATTTTGTTAAAGAAAATAAGATGATGCAATATGTATCAGTTCATATTCCAGAAAATATGTCCATTTGTAATATATTGGATATAGGTATGTGATGTTTTATGATTTGAATCGATTTTTTCCCCCACAATACATTGGCCACATTTTTAACTTGTAGCCAAGGATGCAAAATTCTGTGTCTCTTGTCTTGCCTTGTAAATTCCCAGCTTGTACAGTAACTTTTAGGTGTTTAAACAAGTATGGCCCTGAAAAGTTGTAGGTTTTTTGTTTGTTTTGTTTTGTTGCTATACAGCATAAAGGCAATTTCTGAAGAAAAATCCCATTATTTTTATCTCAAGTCAATATGAAACATGTCAAATATGCGCAATAATGTTTTTAACCAATAGCCCATGCAGTGGGAAGAACAATTTCTCGGGAGTGGGAGGTTAACGTCACCATGGAAGACTATTCCAGGTGATGAGTGCGGAAGATGAGCAAGTTTCTGAAAGTATTCTTTCTATTTATGACTGGAATGGTGTCATTTTTGCTATAAACATAAAGACAGTGTGTGCGATGAGGACAAATGAGAAAAATTGCCATGTGTATATGCCCTCTGTCATTTCGTCTTGTAAGACAACCGTGTTGCTATTCTCTCCCCTACCCATGCTATATACCATACCACAGAGCCATGATTTGACCGTTGATGTAGTGTATATAGTTGTACATAGAATCAGATTGCTTTGTGTGTGTACATTATTGTGGACTATTTAATGGACAGTTTTAGAGATCTTGAGGTTTTATTGGAATAAAGTGTTTCATTTTGTACTCTTGTGATATATAACGCTCCAGCTCCTTTCTCATTTAGTCTTGTCATTGTTCACAGGTAGAATGAGGTGTGGATGAAACCTGCAGGGTTTCTGCTACCTTGTTCGTAGAACACGCATGCTTTCTTTTTTTCAGTTTCAGGCAGAGTCTGTTTTCTCTGGTCGGTTCTTTTGTGTGTCTGTGTGTTTATTCTTTTTTTTTTTTCTCTTTCTTTTTGAGAGATCATTGTATGTGTCTTCTCTCGCAAGCTTTACTCATCTTCACATCTCTTCATTTACATTATAAACCAGTTGTCTACATAGCTTAGGAGAAATGTATTACCATAAGTTATGAATGGATTTTCCTCATCCACTGCTTGGAACTATGATGTAATGAGATCAAAACTGGGCACCACATATTTAAAAGAAATAGTGAGCAGTGAGAGGAAAGGTTGCACTCAGCCCATGTGTGTCATACACAGCGAAAACCGTTGGTGGCTGTGGATAGGCATTTGAATTCTGTAAAGCAAGGTACTTTTTTTGTTGTTGGTTTTTGTGACACATGAGTTGGAATCCTTGGTTTCAGTGTTGGCTGCATGTTTTTTGTGTAATACATTTGGTGCTGCTCTTGCCTGGTGTGCCATGTATGCATGCCAGCAAAACTGTTTGTACTGATAGTGTCAGTATGTAAAAGAAAATTTAACAAGGCAGCTCTGAGGCTTCACAAAACTGAAGGGAGAAACTAAAAAAAAAAAAAAAAGAGACTAAAAATGAATGGGAAGAATTTGAAAAGAGGGGAAATGCTGGCTGTGCCATGTTGTATGTGTATCGAGACAGGGAAAAAAGAAAGTGCCAAGAAAATCGGTCAGTTCTTAGGATGGTTCGTTAATGCTCCAGGACTGAATGCCTTGAGCTCTGAATATTGCTCTGTACATACCAGTCGTCCAGACTGACATGAGGAATCCAAGACTAGCAATGGCAGAACACACCTACACACGTATCCTCACCATGTTCCCTTGAGCCAATTACTCTGTAGGATTGAGGCAGTCCAAAGTTGCAGGGAAAAAAAACCAACGTAATTATTCATATTCCATCATCCACAATCCTTGTGAGCACTTGGTCTTGCTCATAGTCGGGAGACATTTGGCTTCAAGTCCATTACGTAGAATGCTGTATTTACTTTTGATGCAAAAGCCAGTCAACTACCTACAATGCAAGTGGTGTGAGGAATCCAGTTTGCATTGGTATCAGTATTCAGGTCCTGTTCACTTGGTCATAGTCTCTCATATCAGGACTGGCTTTTGCTCTTGACTTAAAAAAAGTGGACAGGTGTGAGCACCCTGCTGGGGTGCGTGCCCACTCTATTGAGTAGAGTTGAACATTCAGCTTTTCAGCAAGATAACTTGGAAATGCAAAAGAAATGATAATCAGTTCAGATCAAAGTTGGTATTGTGTCACTCATGAATAACACAGCCGTGCTCAAACTGTTGTGTGATCATCTAAAGTAATATGCATCAATTCACTGGTTTAAGTTTTCACAGGTAAATGTTTTCTAGGATAAACTTTAGGTGATATCCAGACTGGCAAGTTGATTTGAGTTTTGTCAACTTTTTTCATACTTTTTCATGACATGCTGTTTGTAGTGGAAGGCAAGCAAACTGTTCCTGAAGACCATGCCATGTGTTGGTGAAGCTAGTGTAAAAAAAAAAAAAATTCTCATATGCTTCCTTTTGCCAGTCGATGGATGCAGTCGTATTTCATCCTTATGTTTAGACGTCAGTTAATGGAAAATTGAATTTTTATCTTATTTGAGGGGTTTTTTAATTTTGTTTTTATAACTCAAATGAGCTTAGAGTGAGGAATAGACATTTTTGTGTCAGGCATGAACTTTTTTTTTTTTTATATATCACTGCAGCATTTTAGTATCAGCTTAAAACATATTAAAAGCATACTGAGCAAAAGGTAGATGTTTTTTACTCATTCTGCATTTTAAAGAATTTTCTGTTTCCAAGGAAAATAAGTCTTTATGCTGCATCCACCATGAAAGAATTTTGAGTACAAGCAGCGGTTTTTTTTTTTTCTGTTTTGTTTTGTTTTTCAGCAAGATCATTGTTTTTTTTTTTGGCAAGATCAATTAGTTCTTTGCTATATGTGTGGTGGAGTGGAGGAAAGTGATTTTGGATTGATTGTTGGGCAGTGTCAAATTGCTTCTGATTGAAAGCAAAATGTTCAGACAGTGATATAATAAGAGCAAGAGAGAGACCTCGTCTTTTGCTAGTTCAAATGTGTCAAGAACTTTGTGAACAGGCTGTTAAGATTCCCTGATAGGACTGACTGTGCCATATTATTGGCATGCAGCCAGACCACACAACTTGCACAGACGTTTGCTTTCAGTTAAAATGATTAGTTTCATAGTTCCCACACCCTCTTCTCCCAAATCTTCAAAAAAAAACATCATCTCTCATGGTTTTCAATTTTTCCTCCCCATTTTCAGACTTGGATGATCAGTTGACAGCATTAACTCAAATATTGTGTTCAGTCTTGCCAACAACGGTGGCATTTGAATTAGACAAATGATACAAGTAATACTCAGATTAAGGCATCACAGAGAGACTGTTGTGAGTTTGTATGTGCATGGACGTATGGATGTGTGTGTGTCTGGGTAAAGAGTAACATAGAATTAACCCCAGTGGATGAATAGTCTTTGAATTGAAAAATTAAAGTGATAGTTGACATTCAGGTGTCTCAGGCATAGGTAAAAGTGTTACACTTCAAGAAGCTGGTGGACAAAAACAGGGAAATATTTTTGTTCTCTTGTCAACCACATGAACACATTAGAAAAACATTTACAGTTTTTTTTCTTTTGCATGTCTCTGAAGCCAGAGAATCAATTTTTAGAAAATAAAATCAATTAAGTTACTTTGTCAGTCTGAAATGTAGATGGTTTATGATGATCTCTTGATTGATTTGAAAATGTGTATCTCGAGGGTCATGTGCCATTCTTGCCATCAGCCATGGTAGTGCATTAGCATTTTTTGCAAGACAATGTTGCTGACCTGGTTATTAACTCGGCTGGCCATGCATGCTATATCAGTGCTGTAAATCAGTTTTAAACAGAGAAAAAAGGATAGTTCAGTTTTAACGATCAAGGTTAAAAGACAAATCCTCTTTGATCTGTCAATCAAGAAAACAAGGTAGAAACATTCCTTTTCAAGTATTTCAAGTATTTATTGGTCACATGTGAAAGGAATCGATCTCTTCCAAAAACTTCAACATTACATCTAGATGAATATTTCTGAATAGAAATCGGCTTTAAAATGCTTTTATGTCTCCCATCATAAGAAATTTCAACAGCTGAGAGTGAGGTATTTAAAGGTGAGTGACTCAACGCAAAGTGTTCATGACATAGTTAAGCAAGAAAAAATATCTTGTACAAAATGTGAACATCAGAGACAATTTAGTAATGAAGCGTTTTGAGCATAACAAAGTTGACTGTGGCCTAAAGTGTAGAAGACAATGACAACAAAGGAACAGTTTACAGAGCATGATTGAATATATGAACTGTTGGTGTTCTCATCACCATTTGCTTGCTCAGAGTCAATGTTCTGTTCCTTCATAAACTTGGACATTTCACTGTCCTAGAAGAAACTGGTGCAACTGTGTTCATTCAGTTGCATGGAGAAAGCAACTTTGTCTCCAGTCTCTCGTAAGAGGGTGTTCTGATCCATTCCATATCTTACACACTATTCAAAAGGGAATGGCATGTCAAAGGGTATGATCCTTCACTGTGATGTTGACTGACGTTGTGTATTAGAATGTGAATGTGTTCAGCCTTTTCCAGCACTGATTGCAAACGTTTCCTAGATCATTCCAGGAAGTGCAAACTTCCGTTAAATGACAAGCGGCACATTTTAGTGCACAAATAAGGCTTTAAAAGGAAAAAAGAAGGGGGGAAAACCCTTCAAACTGTTGTCTCTGATATGAACTGATGACCTTGCTTTGTAGAGCCTAAAGAGAGGTGACTGACTATTTGCTGGCATTATTGTGACAGCGCTTCCTACAGCAGAGCTGTGCTGCAGGCCTCTGTCATAAAGAAAAGTGGTGGAGCTGCGCACTGGTTAATTTTGAAAAAATCCAGCTCCTGGACTCAAGACGGGATTGAATGAAATACAATTTCCTACATGTGGAAACTGAATGCTGATTTGAAAATGACTCTTTTTGAATGTGTTCACAGAAAAAGGTACCTCGATTACCTCATTTGAAGTGGCCTGTCACAAAGGTGTTGAAGTACTTGGAAGACGTGAGTCCATTATTCCCTGCAACACCTTGTTTGAAGATGGAAAATGCACAGTACCTGTGTGCCATTTTACCATGTAATAATGTGTATGGACAGCACGGTTTGAGGTCTCTTTATATCCTCCCTCCGCTCCATGCTGGAATCATCAGATGATGAAATGCTGTATGTCTCATTAGTATTATTTATTGGATGTAAGTCAACGAAGTTGAAAATTGTCGCTTGCTGTGCTGTTTCGCTGTTCACTGATGCTGTAATGGTCAGGAAATGAAATTGTATCCAACTGACCGAGGATTCAGTGTTGTCATCAAGGTGCACATTTTCTGTACATACATCTTACCCTGCTCAGTATCTTTGGGTTTTTTGCTTCAGCTACACTATCTGTGTTTAGTATTACGTTCAGATTGTTGCACATTTCAAGCTGTTGATGGTCTTTTTAGCATGGAAACTTAAAAGTTAATTTGTAATGCAACTCGAACCATTACTAGTTTATGACTGAATTGCTGCTAATAATTGGTGCAATGATGATATCGTTGTATGGAAAGTTTTCTTGTCTTGTTTGTGGTATTTTTTTTGTTAATGTTAGAATAAAAAGCATAGTGATTGTTTTTGTGTTCATCTCTCCCCCCCCCCCCCCCCCCCCCCCCCCCCCCCAATTGTTTTTGTGTCCACTCCCCACGAATCCATCCATTCCTCCACCAGCTTCTCTTTGCAGTGTAGTTAACCTGTTCATTCTCCAGCCAAGAACCATGGGTGGTCAGCTGTCTGTATTGTAGCCAGGGTTATATAGCTGATGTGTGTGAAACAGCTTAAGAAAAAAAAAATCTTTGTGATTGTTGTACAGATCTGAATATACCTGCTGTCATGGCGGTATCCAGTGTACAGCATATTTTGTACATGTCACAATGAAAATAAAATTTAGAAAAAAAAAAGAAGTTATGATTTGTACAATCATCAGTACCAGTTGTAATGACATATGCTTTTACACGAGGGAGGATCCAGAAGTTTTGATGGTTGCATCACAGAATGAATGTTCAATGTTAAACTTATTTCAAATTTCCACTCTCCCAAGAACTGTTCTCAGATTTATACACCATGTGCAAACCAGTTCAGCCCGGAGTTTGATGCTTTATTGTTTATTATATTGAGTGGTGATTTCAACACTAAGTCAAGGACTGGTTAAAGGTTCCTGCTCGACAGGGTCTGCTTCAGTTAGAACTGCAAAGTGCATTATTGGAAGTTTTAGACAAATTGCTGCTTTTGATAGGGTGAACTTGGCTTTATGGCACAAGCACTGCTATAGAAAATGAACATTTCATCCAGAGGCAGAATAACTTCAAGCTGGTTAATGTACTGGAATTAGTTAGTTGTGTGCTTAGAATTTTTCAGGCAGAATTTTGGACATGGGAATGAAACAATATATCAGTTTACATCCATAGCCCGGCATGCAGTAAACAAGAAGTTGTCAAGCATCTTGAATGCCTTGATGAAACATCAACAAGATCTGCCATGGAAACTAGTGCCGAGAAACACAAGTTCATGGCTAGCCACAAAACCACCATCAATACTGATATAACTGACCACTGTCAGATGACAGAGCGTGTTCAACAGTTCACTTACCAGGGATCCATGATCAGCATCAAGGGATCCAAACCAGAAAACCTCTCAAGAGCAGCAAAGACAACCACAGCACTGTAAA
Source organism: Conus betulinus (assembly GCA_016801955.1). Taxonomy (NCBI): domain Eukaryota; kingdom Metazoa; phylum Mollusca; class Gastropoda; order Neogastropoda; family Conidae; genus Conus; species Conus betulinus. The sequence continues at coordinate 338,830 of JADBJO010001268.1, forward strand.
GATTAAAACCTGTGTGGAAGGACAACATCTCCAGGAAATAAAAATCAGGCTCCTGTGTGCATTGGTATATCTTATCATTTTCCTGTACACATGAGAGATGTGGACCCTAATGGCAGATCTGGAAAAAAAAAATTCAAGCCGTGGAAATGAGATGTTCATGCAAGATTTCAAACAACAGATACACAGATCATATTGCCCATTATCAAGTGCATCAACCCATCAAACCACCACGCAGGACCATTCTACTGACATTATGACCATATAACAAGTAAGATCCAGTTACTTTGCTTAAACATTGCCTGGGGGAACTGTTAAAGGAGGGAGATGGAGAGAAAGATAGAGAGAAAAAATGAATGGCTGACAACTTTGCAGAGTGGACTGGGAAAATATTTGCAGAGACCCCAGTCTTGGAATACAACTGACGGAACTGTAGTAACCTGGTGAACAGTTCTTCAGTCTGGTGCCCCAGTGAGTCTCCATGGACTTGAGGGAGAAGAAGATGGAGGAGGAGAAACAGATAAGTCTCCATGCTCTATAATCCAGGCTATAATAGCGTGACAGATGTCTTTTTAAACAGCAACTACCCAGTGGAAATCTAAATTTTGTCCATGTACCTCAGTAAAACATTCCACTGGCAATGAATATCTTGAGTGATTACTATGAACAAGTTACCATCCGTCTCAAATGTGGTGGGCATCTGTGCCGCAGTTTTTTTCTTTCTTTCTTTTCTTTTCCTTTTTTTTAATTTGAAATGACAACATAACCAATAAGAAATCTGGATCTTCCCTCATACTGAAGCAACAATTTGTCATCCTCTGTTGATTATGTGTGTTTGGAGGGTTTTTTTTTTTTTTTTTGTTTGTTTTTTTTTTTTTAGTATGCCGTACACATGGAAAGAGGCAGACACATGCACACACACACACACACACACACACACACACACACACACACACACACACACACACACACACACTCTGAGTATGGGCCATTGTAAGCTTGCCAAGTAGATACACAGAAATCACCATGGGTAAGCTTCCCAAAAATGGATGTCTGTCCTGCCATGCTTCCTAGTCCATCTGATAGTCCTGTTTTAGTGTACGGCATTGAACAGACAGGAAGGCATGGCAGGATGCGTTGAAATGAGGAACAGTAGTATTGCAGAGGCAGTTAAGTGCACAAGCCACTGGATCGACTCCTGAAATGATTATACTACTTCTGCCATGGAGCAAATATTCAGGACTGGGAAGGTCCTCGATGGTTATTGGTGACCTTTCAAATCCACAGTCATGGGTCAATGGATAAAGACCAGCTACCATTCTCAACTCGCACTCTTCTCCCGTGATCGGTGCCACTGTGCTGAATCACAGAAAGACTCCAATTGCGGAACTACATGCTCACGTTTGCCACTGTTACAAATACTGGTGCTGTTATCATAACCAAAGCAGAAACTGGAGAGTTAGATGTTAGAGCAGTCAACCGGTTTCTTTTGGGGAACCTGGATTCTGAGTATGACACTCTCTCTCCTTTGTTTGTTTGTTGTTTTTTTTTTAATCATCCTCATCGCTAAAAAAGAACAAGTATATACTGACTCTAGTGACACCTAGACAGACCTTGGTGCTTTACCTACCTCATCCCTAAAGAGCAAAAAGTATAAATTGACAAAAATAACCAGCCAGACTGATTCATTTTCCTGCCCCATCCTAGAGAGAGTGAGGTATATACTACTGACGCTGGAAAATTACATGCTCAGGTGAGGGCAGGAATCTTGCAGTACCAATAGATCATAAAAAACATTGCACAGCCACTCCAATTAACTCCTCCCTTTGTATCTGTTTCTTACACTGGGCTCTAAATGTAAATATGTAACATAATATATTCTCTGAAAATCTCTCTCTCTCTCTCTCTCTCTCTCTCTCTCTCTCTCTCTCTCTCTCAAAGTCCAAAGAGTCTCAAAAAAGAGGAGGAAACTAACACAGAATTTTCATCAGGAGGGGACACATTTGTACTGAAAGTTCCCTGGTATCGTCATGTGAGCACATTAGCGAACACACACACACACACACACACGTGTACATAGAGACATGCACACTCGCACAAACACTTAATACATCATTCAGACCTCAGCTGATTTGGAGATGAACTGGTTCTCTGCTGGCTTCTGTGGGCGATCCTTTGTTCTGGTTCTTTACTGTAAAAATTGTGCACATAACTGTTCGGGATAACACGTTTGTGACATTAGTAAATGCTGTTCACGTAACACTTGGATAGTAACATTAATGTCATGTAATGATTGGATGATGCTGGTGAATTATGTCCGGATAACATGGAGTAATTCTGGCAAATGTTGTCCTGGTAACATTTGGTGATCGCAGTGGCTAGATAACGCATCAGCAATATCAGTCAACTATGTCCAAATAACACGTTGGGAGTTCCGGCAAATATCCAGCGATACAGATTTATTCCCCAGTTAACGCCTTAGTGTACCACAATGCATACTACCAATAAATATTCTCCAACTAACACGTGTGCTTTCTACCAGTAAAGATTGTCCATATGAAATGTACACACAAACCAGTCCAAGTAAATGTCCGGGCAAATACTTGCTTCCAGTTAATTTTGTCTAGATGAAATGAACACACACCATCAAATAAACATGCTTCAAATGGAATGTGACCAATACTGATAGATACTATTCAGATTACATTAAGTGCCAATTACGTGTGAATATTGTCCAGATGCCACAAATACACCGCCAGTAAAGAGTTTCCAGAAGACACAAGCATACTACCGGTCAGTACTGTCCAAGTGACATAAGCACACTACCGTTTATTATCGTTTAGAGGACACAGGCGCAGCACCAGCAAATTTTGTCAGACGACGCAAGCCCACCACTAGTAGTTATTGCCCAGATGACATAAACCTACAATCAGTAAATATTGTCCAAATGACGTAAGCCCACAACCAGTAAATATTGTCCAGATGACACGCGCCTACAACGAGTAAGTATTGCCCAGATGATATAAGCTCCAAACCAGTGAATATCGTCTAGATGACACAAGCCTACAACCAGTAAATATTGTCCAGATGACATAAGCCTACAACCAGTAAATATTGTCCAGATGACATAAGCCTACAACCAGTAAGTATTGTCCAGATGACATAAGCCTACAACCAGTAGATATTGTCCAGATGACACAAACCTACCACCAGTAAATATTCTCTAGATGACACAAACCCACCACCAGTAAATATTGCCCAGATGACTAAAGCCTACCACAAGTAACTTTTGTCCAGATGACACAAGCATACAACCAGTAAATATTGTCCAATGAGTAAATATTTAAGTACTTAAATATGGCCTAGACAACACAAGCTGACCACCAGTATTTTCCAGATGACACGAGCCCTTCCTCACCAGTAAATATGCCCAGGTGATACCAGCCCACCACCAGCAAATATTGCCCAGATGATACAACAAGCACACACATAAAGACATAAAACACTGTCCAGATGACGCAAACACATGTCAAGTAAATATTGTCCACATGGCAAAAACACGCTACCAACAAAATTGCCCAGATGACACAAGCGCACTATCAGTGAAGATTATCCATAGGACACGAGCCCACTACCAGTGAATATTATCCAGATGACGAAAGGTCACCATCAGAAAATATTGTCCAGATGACACGAATATACTACCTGTAGATATTGTCCAGCATTGAGGCTGCCAGTTATGTGAGGGCTGGAAAATGGCTCCAGCCTTGCTAATACTTACAGTGAGGTGAAAACGTCTGTAAGCTGATGCCACGCAGTTTGCACTGGATTGGAGCTCATTGGTGGGAGTCTACATAATTTCCGGTCATCCAGAAAGAGGAATTCGCACAGAATGGCTTCGGATAACTTCGTTTTGGCTTGAAGACGCTGCATCTTGCGAAAGTGAATAAAAATACCTTTAGTCAAAGTTTTTTTAGAGACATCTATCTATCAGTACTGCTGCAAACAGGATGGGAAAAGAGGGTGGGGCACAGACAACCATTTTTTCACCGAATGAATCCGATACCCCCCCCCCCCCCCCCCCCCCCCCCCCCCCCCCCGCCTTTTTTTTTTTTGCACCAGTGCGTGTGTGTCATGAAAGGAAGAGATCAGTGGTATGACCTTGACACACTCAAACATGTGCAAGATCCTTCTACCGCCAGTTGTCAAACGCCTCCATCAGATCAACATTTTACTACGTGGAGTGTTTTGTTCTGCTCTTTGCCCTTACCTTGCCCCCGGTGGATAGCAAATGCCAAGCTGATCGAGTCACGTCTTTCTCAGAAGCCACACCGAAGTTTCAGGGACAATGGCATCCACGATGTGGGTGATGCCTGCGCTGAGGATGACTCTGGCGAGCATTTGCCATGCATTACACCTTAGGGGGATCCCACGATGACTGGTTATAATATATTTTACCTTTTTTTTCTTCCGGTAGATACACAAAATGGAAGCAAAAATGCTTGAACACCACTCCCTTCTCCTAGATGACATGGAAGAAGGACTCTGTTTGATCAAGAACACTTTAAAATATATTCTAGTCAACGTCCACAGGAATGCTATCTGTGGTATGCTGTGTAGCACTTCTTCAGCCTTATCCTGGTGGTGGATCTGCAAAGGATTCCTTCACGTTAAGAAGTAAGCAGTGATACAATCGCCTCTCCTGACATTGATAATTCTTTTCTTCCCCAAAGCGTACTGAAATGCTCTGCTGAACTGCAAATAAGGAAGTCTTGTAAATCTAACACGTTTTACTTCTAGTCCCCACCATTGGCTCTTCATCTCTATAAATTGTCATGGCACTCAGCAAGACTATTTCAATACTTAGAGCCAGTGCAGCATTTAATAAGACCATGCATGATGTTTGACCCGGCCAGCACTCAATAAAACTCTTGTTGACATTCAGACGCCACCAGCACTCAACAAAATCATTTTCAATTCTCACTGATGACCCGCACTCAGTGAAATCCGTGTTTAACGTTTCAACCTTGACCAGTTAACAAGACAACCACCTCATTAATTATCAGGCCCAATCAGATCTCAATTACAAATTGTTTAATGCCTCGTGCTGACCAGTGCTCAATAAAACTATTCCTAATACTCAGGTCTGGTCAGCACTCAATGAGATCTTGGATAATGTTAGTCTGACCAGCGCCCAATAAGACCATGTTTAATGCTCAGGCCTAGCCGGCATTCAATGAGATCTTGGTAAATATTTGTTTGACCAGCGCTCAACTGGACCAAATTTACCCTCATGCCAGATCACTACTGATTAAAATGTTTTAACACTGAGAGTTGACCAGCACTCAATAGCACCAATTTCTGTACTCAGGACTAAACTGGCACTCAATATAATAATATGTTTAAAGTTATTTGCTAAGTTCGTCCTCAATGATTTTCATCTATAACGTGCCTTTGTTGTAAATTCCTTCACTGGCTCATTGTGTTAGGGAGAAAAAGAATGATTTATAAATGTAGACATCATTCAAATATCACTAATATAAAGTAGTACATGATGAAAAAGGAAACATTTTTGAAATGTTCTCCTTTGATCACAGTTGATTTCAACTTACATGGATGCCTGACTTCTGGTTGGAAGCAAGTAGGCATCAGCGTCCGTGCGGAAAGGACTAAAACAGCACTTAAAGGCTCTGACTAGATATATCTACTGCAGTGACATACAACTGACCCGGCAATATGGGACAATTAGCAGAGCATTAAAACAGCAGACTCACTTTAGCTGATGGCTTATGTTTGCGGTGTTCTAATCTGTCCCCCACCCACCCAGCCCGTTATCTCTTTGTAGTCATCACTGGCGCTCCTCTCTCTCTCTCTCTCTCTCTCTCTCTCTCTCTCTCTCTCTCCCTACAGCCCCACCGCCTTCCCTGCACGTGCTATGACCTGCTTTGTTTGTGTGTGACTAGCCTATGATGTATTATTTTGGCTGTGTTCTTATCTCGTCTCATCCACCCCACCCAGGCCATTAACTCTTGAGGTCATCATCAGCGCACTGTCGTCCCCTCTCTCTCTCTCTCTCTCTCTCACACACACACACACACACACACACACACACACACACACACCTATATATATATATATATATCTATATATGTAAGTTTAAAAATGTGATTAAAAAAGAGATCCACAACACTGCAGTGACATACAACTGACCCGGCAATATGGACAATTAGCAGTTCACCAGCGCACTGTCTCTCTCTCTCCTCTCTCTCTCTCTCTCCAGCTCTCACTCACACACTGTTCCCTTCCCGGTTGAGCGTTTTTTGGAGTTCTCGCTGGCTCTCTAGTTTTATTTGTGATATATATATATATATATATATATATATATATATATATATATATATATCATTGCAACAGTCCACAAAACGTGAGACAGAGATCATACTGGAAATTACTGACATCTGATAAGCGGCTTAAGTTAACGAAAAACAGTTCAAACCGCATGCTCTCCCTTTCTCCACAAAGAATCTAACAGTTTGTGTTACACGTTTTGTGCTTTTGTCGTTTACGATTCTGTTGCGAATATGGTACCCGTTAGTGTCAGCGAAACTTTGTGTGTACAGCAGTTTGACACTGAACAAAATTGCAAGCATTTTCATCATTTCATTTCTCTCCCTTTGCTATGGCTGCTGTTGTGTCCTCTGAGCTCTTGCCATATAAAGGCACGTTCTCTAAAACCAGTTCTGTGAGCTGCAGTATATATATTATGCGAGGTGTGCCGGAGTCTAGTCTCACTTTTCAACCGTGCTAATCCCTTGATCTACCTGTCATTCCCTTCCTCCTGTTTTACTCCTCTCACTATCCCTTCTTCCGTCTATTCTTGCAGGTTTTCACTAGGTTATTGATTTGAGCCAGGAAGTCTACAGACTGCCGAGGATTCAGAGGGTTCTGGGGGGGGGGGGGGGGGGGGGGGGGAGGTAAAGGGATATAACTCTAAGGTGCCTAGCTGTAGTTACTGTTCCATGTTGTGTGGGTTTTTTTTGTAAGTTTTTGTGTGTGAATAAGATAAGTGTAATTTTTTTTTTTTTTTTTCTTCTGTTTATAAACTTTTTGAGTTGCCTGCTCCGTCCAGTGAATGAGAAGTGTGTAACCCCCTTTCTAAAGTTAACTCTTGTTGACGAGGTTGGCCAGAAATTGGGCTAATCACGTGAGATCGGTAAACACTGGGCACAGGCACTATATATCACTACAAATGAATATTGTCCGGATGACACAAGCAAGCTTACAGTAAATCTTGTCCGCTTGACATTAGCAGACTATCGGTAAATGTTGTCCAGATGATATTGGCACAGTACAGCTAAAAAGTGTCTAAATTATATTAGCACACTGCCGGTAAAAATTTAATGTCCGAATGACACTGGCAGGCTATCGGCAAATGTTGTCCAGATGATATTAGCACAGCACCGGCAAATGTTGTCCAGATGACATTAGCAGATTATCGGTAAATGTTGTCCATATGACATTAGAACATTACCGGTACATGTTGTCCATATGACATTAGCACAGTAACAGTAATTCTTGTCAAAATGACATTAAGACGTCATCGGTGAATATGGTGCAGTTGAGATGTGTACATTACAACAAGTAAATATTATCCAAATAACAGAAACGCACCACCAGTAAATGTTGTCCAGATGACATTAAGACGCTACCAGGAAATCTGTTGTGCAGGTGACACGAACAAATTATCGGTGGTGCATCATCGTGCCGAAGACGTCAAAGCAAGACTAGCGGTAAACGATGTCCAGTTGTCAGTTGTTGTTGTCGTACCCTGGCTAAAAGACCCAGGGATCATCCACACAGCGGAAGCACTTGAACACTATGGTACAAATGCATCAGCTGGGGATGAGAACATTACGTGTGTGACCGTTTTTTTAATTACCCCGCCACATGGGCACCCACTCTCCGACTTCGGGGGATTTTGGGAGACTGATAATGTTTATGCTAGGAGTTTGTCACGACTGAAGACAATCCCCGCATAACTATGCAGAGCATAATACCATTTTGATGTAGCCTTGGTGTTCTAGCCTATGTCAATTGGCCTGACACAGCCTTAAGCCAAGGCGTGTCCAGTTGTCAGTGAATTCCAGAGGTCGGTGCCAGTGCTGTCCAGCGCTATGTTGACGCGAGTGTCGCCTACAGACACACGTCACTTCGATCTCCAGTGGGGTGTTGTGGTGAACTGTTATAGTGCAATGTCTTTGTCTGTCTGTCTGTCTGTCTCCTCGCCCAACCTCCAGTCCATTTCTTTGTCTTCTCACCTCTTCTCTCTCTCCCCTTCTCCTCCATTCCGTCCCCTTCCAAGTGTGCTTCTGCCTCTTGTCTCTTGTGTGTCTGTCTGTCTGTCTGTCTGTCTGTCTATCTCTCTCTGGCTGTCTGTCTGTCTGTCTGTCTCTCTCTCTCTCTCTCTCTCTCTCTCGCTCTCTCTCTGCACTTCCTATAAGCGCGCACGGCGTCCGGACGTACGTGTGTGTGTGTGTGTGTGTGTGTGTGTGTGTGTGTGTGTGTGTGTGTGCGCGCGCGCGCGCGCGTTTGTGTGTGTGTGTGTGTGTGTGTGTGTGCGCGCGCGCGCGCGCACGCATGCTCATCTTTCACTTCCACTTCACTTGATGTTAAC
>JADBJO010001268.1:355000-357500 GCA_016801955.1 Conus betulinus
TTTTTCCTTTCTTTCTTTCTTCCCTTTTCTCTCTTAAGTGCAAACAGTATCATCCTTCCTTTATTCTCTCTTCTCTTTTTGCTTATCGTCCTTTCTCATTCTCTTCTTTCTCTTTACTAAAACGTTTTTCTTCGTGACTTTTTTCTTTATCTCTCTTCTCTCTTTCAACGGACATTTCCCACTCTTTCCTTTCTCTTTACCACAAATCGCACGTTTTCTCATCTCACCATCTTTATCACAAACATCCACCTTTCCTCCTCTCCGCCATCTTTACTACAAACATCCACCTTTTCCTCTCTCCACCATCTTTACTACAAACATCCATCTTTTCTATCGTTTCCCCTCTCCACCATCTTTACTACAACATCCATCCTTCTTTTTCCATCTTTTCTCCTCTCCACCATCTTTACTACAAACATCTGTCTTTTTTCTCCTCTCCACCATCTTTACTACAAACATCCATCTCTTTCCCCTCTCTCTCCACCATCTTTACTACAAACATCCATCTTTTCCCTCTTTCCCCTCTCCACCATCTTTACTACAAACATCCATCTTTTTTCCCCTCTCCACCATCTTTACTACAAACATCTGTCTTTTCTCCTCTCCACCATCATTACTACAAACACATCCATCTTTTCCATCCATCTTTTCCCCTCTCCACCATCATTACTACAAACATCCATCTTTTCCATCTTTTCCCCTCTCCACCATCATTACTACAAACATCCATCTTTTCCATCTTTTCCCCTCTCCACCATCATTACTACAAACATCCATCTTTTCCATCGTTTTTCCCCTCTCCACCATCTTTACTACAAACATCCATCTTTTCCATCTTTTCTCCTCTCCACCATCTTTACTACAAACATCCATCCATCATCTTTCCCCTCTCCACCATCTCTACTACTAAAACATCCATCTTTTTTCCTCTCTCCACCATCTCTACTACAAACATCCATCTTTTTTCTCCTCTCCACCATCTTTACTACAAATATTCACCCTTTTCTCCTCTCTATAATCTTTCTTTACAACACACCCACACTCTCTCCTCTCTGTCTCCTCTCCCCATTCTGTTTATCACAAACATTCTCCTCCTTTCTCCTTCTACCCTTCTTCTTTACTTCAAACTAACCCTGATCTTTAAACGCATGACTTTCTCCTTTTCCGCTTCCCTTTTTTTTTTTACTGCAAACAGTGTCTCCCTTTCATCTTCTCTCCTCTCTGTTTATAACAAATGAATTCATAGTTTCCGCTTCCTCTTGAATACAAATATGTTCATCTTTTCTCCTCCTTCTTAATGAAGATCTTGTTCCAGGATGTTTCCCCGGGTTTGATTTTTGAGTTTTTGAAAGAAAATGTTGTTAAGATCTACCTTAACACTGAGTGTAACAGACTCTTTTTTGCGGGTCTTTTTAATGTAAAACAGTAACTGGTATTGAAGTAATTCTCTCAGTTTGGTCTTCTTTTTCAGCGTTTCAGCCCTGATATGGCCTTCGTAGTCGGCAGGGCTTAAAGCAGTATGATTTTGATTTTTCCGTCCTCTTGGATACAAATATTCTCATAATTTCTCCTTCTTCCTTCTGTGTTTCCAACATACCTTCTTCTGATTCTTTCTCCTTCCGTCTGTACTACAACAACCCTCTCCTGTCTCCTCCCCTCCTTCTTTACTATATATTCTCACCCCTTCTTCTTCCCTCTTGACTACAAACATTCCTGTGCCTGTCCCCTCCTTGTTGCCTCAATCTCCATTCTCCTTCACCCTCCCTCATTAACATCAGCATTCTCCTCCATCAAAACCATCATTCTCGTCCGTCTGTCCGCCTTACTTTCAATTTCCTATTCTTCAAACCATAGACAGTTTCCAATTTTCTACTTTTTTCACCCTTCCCATTATGAAGACTTTGGTCCTGTCTGCTCTTCTGGCTACTCACATTCTTTCCCTGTCTTTTTCTCCCTCTTGAGATGTCCCGCTCTGCGTAATCTCCGTGTGGAACTGATGGCAAAGAAACATAATTTATGACCATCCATCTTTCGATATTTTCTTTCTAGAAATGGTATCGAAAAATCGTATGTGACTTGCCTCTGTCAAACTTTTGCTACAAGGGAGACAATTGTATTTAAATCTCAATAGTGCCTGGTTCTGAAAAAAATCGTAAGTGCACTACCAGTTGCAGTCATATTCAAAAATATGTTATTTGCCTTTGTTCATATGGTGCCATTACCTTTGTGTAATCGTACTAATGTGAACGTATACTTTTCTTCTATCTTTTCCATTCATCTCCATTCAAATTCTATCGTCTTTCTTTCTGCAAACGTTTTCCTCCTTCACTATGGACGTTCGATAGAAGTCTACAATGAAGAAAACCCTTAATGAAAATATCTGGCAATCTGAGTCTACAAAAAAAAAATAAATCTGAAGAAATAAACACATGAGCATAAGTGATGAACAGCTAAATCTAAATCAATCAATAATGCAAAAGGCTGGAAGGAGGTGACGGAA
>JADBJO010001268.1:375000-377500 GCA_016801955.1 Conus betulinus
GTGTTTCCATTGTTCAATTGTTCGGTTGTTCTCTCTCTCTCTCTCTCTCTCTCTCTCATTCTCTCTCTCTTCTCTCCCTCTCTCCCCTCCCTCTCCCTGATGCGCGGCCTCATCCTTGCTTAGTTCCCCCGCGCCCTTTGTTCTATTTAACACTTCTGTTTCACCCCCCCCCCCCTCCCCCCCCCCGACCCCCCCCCCCCCCCCCCCCCCCCCCCCCCCCCCCCCCCCCCCCCCCCCCCCCCCCCCCCCCCCCCCCCCCCCCCCCCCCTCCCAGCTTTCACCTAGAACCTTCTGAACCTCCTGCTCCATTTCTCTCCCCCCCCCCCATCCCCAATCCAACGCATCAATGCAAGTTTTAGTAACTGCGCCCTGGGTGCATGGGCAGTCTCAGCTGAAGGACTTTGGACCTTTTGTGTCAGCAAAAGTGGGTTTACACGTGTGTGTGTGTGTGTGTGTGGTGTGTGTGTGTGTGTGTGTGTGTGTGTGTGTGTGTGTGTGTGTGTGTGTGTGTGTGTCCGTCCGTGGTACACATTAACTTTGACATTTTCTTTGAAAAGTACAGGCGCTAACGTGAGCAACTTTGGCAGACAGATTCATTATTATCATATTATTAGTAGTAGTAGAAGTATCATTATTTGTTGTTGTTGCTGTTGTTGTTGTTGTTGTGATGATGATGATGATGATGATGATGATGATGATGATGGCGATAATTGTCATCATTATTCTTATTGTTGTCATTATCGTTATTATTATCATTATTATCATCATCATCGTTATCATTATTACTATTATTAAGAGTACTTATATAGCGCCTATCCTCGGTTAGAATACTGATAAGACCTTTACAGCCATTCCCTGCTTGAAGATGTCACCAAACTGGTAATGGTCGTAAATCTGTGGCTGACTTTTTTTTTTTATCTGCAATTTAATAATAACTTAACTGACATTAAAAAGATGTGATCATTTACAACCAGTGCCTTGAAGACTCATAAAATACACGTTAGATGATTTTACTTAAATGAAAGAAATGTTTAGTAACCTTCTATCAAGGCTAAACATTCAATGCAAAGTCTGCCAAGCAAAAGCGTAGATACAGAGAAATATTTCACTATGACAACCAATAGGTACAGCTCGCCAAATATAGCGAAGACAATATGAGTTTATCGTTGATGGGAAGTCAAGCAAAACATGAAGTCACATTAAAGCAGCAAGTAATATAAACTTAATGGCTACCAGACTAAACAAATCACTCAGGAAAAAAAGTCTAAGAATGCATGACAAAGATTGTCGCGAAAATGACAGAAAAATAGCCACTAATCATAGGGAAGCCCAAAGCAAATCAAATCTAATGAAACATAATTTGTCCTTTCTCAAAAAATATGACGTTAAGTTTGTTGATGATGCCAGCCGCCGTGGCCAAGTGGTTAGCGTCGCGGACTACCGGCTGGCAGATCGCATATGCGAGTCAAACAACAGGCAATTTGATGTTGAAGGTATTGAGGAAACTTTTAATTACAGAACTACGGCCCTTAGCATTCGGTGACATCTTCGTTCAGGAGATTGCCGGAAAGTCTTATCAATACTTTCCGTTCTGCCAAGTTTGATCTTGCTAAAGCCTTTTATTGCTGAGAAAATTCCAGTGTTAATCTCTCTCTCTCTCTCTCTCTCTCTCTCTCTCTCTCTCTCTCTCTCTCTCTCTCTCTCTCTCTCACACACACACACACACACACACACGCACGTACACACACACACACGCGCCGCGCGCGCACACACACACACACACACACACACACACACACACACACACACACACACACACACACATGCGCGCGCGAGTTTAAAGCGACACAAATGGATTGTGTGTTAAACTCCATTTACGGAAAAGACTCCAAGTAGGCTATGCAATTTGAAGACTAACCTTTTGTGACTTTATTAAAGTGAAAGTTGAATATTCTACGATCATTTCTTTGCGCCTGTCCACACGTTTTTTTTTTTTTTTTTTTTTTTTTTTTTTTTGCTCCTAAATCTACTTATGAAACATAGTTTTGTTCTTTGATTTTATAAACCACCTGTTTAGAAGGTACAGATTATTTCAAAAGATTTCCGACACTGAAAAAGACGATAGCATCTATTGGAAAAATAGCTCGATCTATGCAATAAAAAGTGGGTTTATGAAAAAGCGCGATCCCACTTTTTGTCGCTTTGGTGACAATAGCAAACCTCTTTGCCGTTATGTAAGTGCACACACACACACACACACACACACACACACACACACACACACACACACACATACACGGACACACACACAAACAGGGTGACTACACAGACTCACACACACACACACACATGTGAGTCAAACACACACACACACACACACACACACACACAGCATGGACGGACAACTGAAACAAAAACAGTGACTACATAGACTCACGGTGTTTACACATGTAAACCAAAACTGACGCGACAGCATTCACACTGAGCCGTATGGAAGGAA
>JADBJO010001268.1:382500-387500 GCA_016801955.1 Conus betulinus
GGTCATTCGTCCATTTATTCATTCATTATCCCTTTGTCATTTTTGTTCATTCATTCATTCATTCATCCCATGATCATTCATTCATTCATTACCCCTTGGTCATTCATTCCTTATTCGTCATCCTGTGATTATTCATTCATCATCACAAGGTTAATCATTCATTCATTTATTCATTCATTCGTTCATTCATTCATTTATTCATTCTTCAATCATCATGTATTCATTCATTCACGAAATTTTCATTCATTCATCCATTACACCTTAGTCATCATTTATTTAGTAATTATTCTGTGATTACCCTTTCATTCATTCATTATTCTGCGGTTCTTTATGCATTTGTTCATTATCCTGTGGCTATTCATTCATGCATCCTGTAGTCATTTATTCATATATTCATTATACCTTGGTAATTCATTCATTCGTTCATTCACACCATTTCATGGACTTTCTTTTTTTATTCATTATTCCGTGATCTTTCACTTATCATATGGTAATTTACTCAACCCTTTACTATCCTGTGATGATTAATTCATCATCACATGAATTACCATCCGACCATGTATTATCCGGTGATCTTGAATTTCTCATCACATGGTCATTCACTCAGTTCTTCATTATCCTGTTAAGATTCCTATCATTCATTCATTATGTCAAGATCATTCATTTATCATCTCGTGATCATTCATTCATTCCTTTTCCCGAGGTTGTTCATTCTTCATTCATTATGTCGAGATCATTCACGCAACACCTCGTGGTCATTTATTCATCATTTTTTCCTGTAGTCATTATTTTTCATTCATCATGTCAAGATCACTCATTTATCACTTGGTAATCATGTATCGATTCCTTTTCCCATTAGTCCTCACTCACTCACTTATTCGTTCATTCATTAAGCCTTTAATTATTCAATCGTTTTGCCGGGGCCATTCAGTTATTATGCTGTCATCGTTCATTCGTTAATTTGTGATCATTCATTCCTATATTCTAGCATTGTCCCAGAGCAGAAGGTGGTATGGTTGCTGCGGCAGACCTTCAGGGAGTCAGGGATCTTTGTTTCTCTACTTTAACTTCTTTGCCGTATCACTGCCGCTGCTCCTGCGCAGCTTATTCTGCCCCCCCCCCCCCCTCCCCTTCCCACCGCTTATTCTTGCTCCCCCACACCCCCTTCCCACCCTCTTACACAGCTTCATCCAGCTTTGCCCTGTCCCAGCCCCAGCTCTGTAGTTCACAGGAAGGAAGCAATATTAAATCAGCAAACGGCAACCCGCTGGAGGAGACACTGCGTGGCTGCCTGTCAAATCATCAGTCGTCGGGCGGTGTTCAGTGTTGCGTGGATATCGGATTTTTTTTTCAATAGTTTTGTGTTTTGTGTGTAACAGGGCAGAGAGGGTTATGTCTAGTTCAGCGCTTCACGTTGTCCACCTAGAACTTTGTACAGCCTGTGTCTGTGGTCTGTGACGTTCTTCTCTCCAGTTTACAGTTTGTGATGGGGATTTTCAAGGGCTCTGAAAATATGCTTCACCTGTTCCTAGCTTGTGTCTTGCCTGCATTGAAGGAAGGTCGAGCAGGTATCGCATAGTCTCAACTGGTGTGTCCTTCGTGGTTCCCAGGATCCATCTCATTGATTCATTTTGAATTATTTCTGATTTAAGAAGATTGCTGTTGGATAGCGTTGTAATCCCTATTCCATATTCAATCACACTGAGTACAAGTGCGTGATACAGTCGGTAGAGATGGCGCTGTTCAATGTAAGTATGTATGTATGTATGTATGTATGTATGTACGCACATACGTATGTATGTATGTATGTATGTATGTATGTATGTATGTATGTATGTATGTATGTATGTATGTATGTATGTGTGTGTGTGTGTATGTATGCATGTAACACTGAACAGTCTAGTAGTGGCGGAAAACAAGTGAAGGCTAAAAATCTTCCGTTATTACATTAATGACTTGACAAAGATTAATAAAAAGAAAGGGGGGGGGGGGGGGGGGGGAGGAAACAGGGGGGGGGGGGGATGAGAACAAAAAAAAAATTGGGAAATATAGATACAAAACCCTTCACTAGCAGCTTACGAGAACCATGGCAATCTATCTCGAAGACAGATCCATTCATACTGCCTGCGCATAAGGGCGTCCATATCAGACTAGGAAACAATATTACATTAATGTCAATATCAGACCACGGAGTCGCAGTGGGAGACATGCCCATGGTAGACTTGAACGTCAAGGCATGATACCTGTCCAAATCAGACTAGGCAGTCACTGAGGGAAGGCATGCCCACCTCAGACTGGACAGTCATGGCGGGATACGTGTCCCTATGGGGCAGGAAGTTAGGCCACGATACCGCGCCATGTTAGCAAGGAAGTCACCGCGCGGGATGCTTTGGAGACTAGGAAGTGATGGTGGGATTCTTGTTCATATTAGACCTTGGAGTCATGGTGGGATACATGTCCACATGTCAGACATGGTGGGATCCGTGTCCATCTCAGACTAAAGAATCATGGTAGGATCCGTGTCCATCTCAGACTAAGGAATCATAGTAGGATACCTGTCCATCTCAGACTAAGGAGTCATGGCAGGGATACCTGTCCATCTCAGACTAAGGAATCATAGTAGGGTACCTGTCCATCTCAGACTAAGGAATCATAGTAGGATACCTGTCCATCTCAGACTAAGGAATCATAGTAGGGTACCTGTCCATCTCAGACTAAGGAATCATAGTAGGATACCTGTCCATCTCAGACTAAGGAGTCATGGCAGGATACCTGTCCATCTCAGACTAAGGAGTCATGGCAGGATACCTGTCCATCTCAGACTAGGAAGTCATAATGATATACATGTTCATCTCAGACAAGGATGTCATGGTGGGACACATGTCCATGTCAGACTAGGAAGTCATAATGGTGTACATGTTCATCTCAGACAAGGATGTCATGGTGGGACACATGTCCATGTCAGACTAGGAAGTCATAATGGTGTACATGTTCATCTCAGACAAGGATGCCATGGTGGGACACATGTCCATGTCAGACTAGGAAGTCATAATGGTGTACATGTTCATCTCAGACAAGGATGTCATGGTGGGACACATGTCCATGTCAGACTAGGAAGTCATAATGGTGTACATGTTCATCTCAGACAAGGATGTCATGGTGGGACACATGTCCATGTCAGACTAGGAAGTCATAATGGTGTACATGTTCATCTCAGACAAGGATGTCATGGTGGGACACATGTCTATGTCAGACTAGGAAGTCATAATAATGGTGTACATGTTCATCTCAGACAAGGATGTCATGGTGGGACACATGTCCATGTCAGACTAGGAAGTCATAATGGTGTACATGTTCATCTCAGACAAGGATGTCATGGTGGGACACATGTCCATGTCAGACTAGGAAGTCATAATGGTGTACATGTTCATCTCAGACAAGGATGCCATGGTGGGACACATGTCTATGTCAGACTAGGAAGTCATAATGGTGTACATGTTCATCTCAGACAAGGATGTCATGGTGGGACACATGTCCATGTCAGACTAGGAAGTCATAATGGTGTACATGTTCATCTCAGACAAGGATGTCATGGTGGGACACATGTCCATGTCAGACTAGGAATCATAATGGTGTACATGTCCATTTCAGACTGGGGAAACATAGTGAAGTACATCTTCATACAGAGTCATTGAGGGAACGCATGTCAAAATCAGACTAGACAGTCATGGCGGGATACAGACAGACAGAGAGACAGAGACAGAGGAGAGAACGAGCGAGCGAACGAGCGCGAAAGAGAAAAATGAAATGAAAATGGTTTATACATATAGGCCATTTTATTCATACATATAGGCCATAGTCCCATTTATAAGGGGAGAGTGACATACTCAAACAGAGAGAAAGAGACAGAGACAGAGATAGGGACTCAGAGACAGACAAACAGAGGAGAGAGGGAGATAGGGGCATGAGAGAGAGGAGACAGACAGACAGACAGGCAGGCAGGCAGAGACTAGAGAGAAGGACAGGGGGTGGTAAGCGGACGTCTAGTTTTACAGTGGTAAATTTTCACTTTCCAATTTTTTCTCCGACAGTGGAGCATGCGTGCACAGACGACACTGCCTAGTTGTCGTTGCTGCTGCTGCTGTTGTTGTCGTTGTTGTTGCTGTCTTTGTTGTTGTGATTGCTGTTGTCGTTGTTAAACATCATCATACTTTTGAGAGTACTTGTATAGCACCCATCGTCAACTAGAGACCAAGCAATAAGCTCTTACAGCCTAAGCCGTTGTTCACACATCGCGCTGCCTACCCCGGTAGAGTCGACTGAAGAGCTGCCTGCTGGCGCTGCCTTCAGTCATCTCCAGAGTCATTCAGTCATCTCCTGAGTCATTCAGTCAAATATCAGACTCTCAGGGTTTTTTTGTTGTTGTTGTTTTTTTTTTACTCATTCATTCGATTAAAAAAAAAAAAAAGGAACATGCATGGTAAGTTTATACGTCTCATGTATTCTTACAACGGCCTTTGGCTTTCTCTTCCCTGAAGATGGCGACGGGTTTTCCCACAATGTTATGCATGCGTTCACTCACAGTACCTCAGTGTATAGTCTCATTCGAAGGACGTTCCAGCCAGGGTTACCGTAATCATTATTCAGAAGTACAGCGAAGGGAGGGGAAGGGGAGGGAGTGGACGAGAAGTACAGGATAGAGAGAGAGAGAGAGAGAGAGAGAGAGAGAGAGAGAGAGAGAGAGGGGGGGGGGTGTCTAGTTTAGTTTTACAGTCGTAAATCTTTAATTTCCAGTTTCTGCGACAGCGGAGCATGCGTGCCGAGATAACATTGCCCACTTCTGCCAGGGTTGCCTTGATCACCGTTCGGAGGTGCAGAGAGAGAGAGAGAGACAGAGACAGAGACAGAGAGAGTTAAGGGGAGGGGTGGGGGTGGAGAATAGGGTATCTAGTTTTACAGTCGTAAATCTTTTTGTCCCCATTTCTCAGACAGTAGAGCAT
>JADBJO010001268.1:392500-397500 GCA_016801955.1 Conus betulinus
TTAATCGTACATGCATGCACAACACAGAAACAAAACCAAACGAAAAACCAAACCAACAAAAACTAAAAAATATAGGCATCAGACTGGGTTCTAATTTTTCTTACTTCCATGCCGTATGCAGTCACATACGTGAATTCCAACAGAGCCTTGAAATCTGTAAACGTAGCAATGCAGAGGCACATGAACGGAGAATTCCACTTTCCGCATCTTTGCCAATGTATGAAGGGCAAAATAATGTCCTTGTGGTGTGCCTGTGTTCGTATACAATTTATCAAATACGTATCAGGAACGGTTTTGATCTAATATGACAAACCTGAATGATAATTGTAAACTCACAGTACCGTCTGCGCATAAACTTTCACCCCTTTGAATCCATTTCTAGCTGATAAAATGATGATATCAAATACACTTGCAAAGTCAAAAGACATTCGACGAATGACTGTATTTGCTTTTCCCAGCTGTGTATAAATGTTAGTACATACATACGAGAATCTTCCACACTCCAAGTACATTCTAAGAAGCACAGGGAAAATCTTGACAGCAGGTTTTCAGAGAAGAAGCGCCCATATGTGATATTTCGGCTGTCAGTTCCTTCCACTCAAAGGGAGCCGGGCGCATCTAGGTCTTAACATCTGGATGTCCTTCTGCTACCGCTTCTTTTTCATTACATAGATTCGAATCAGCGTCTCCGGGATGGATAAGCGTCTCGAAGATAGCGCACCTTTTGACGGATGTCTGAAGCACTTGACTAGCGACAAGCTGTTGTGAGACGGAAAATACAATCCTGATGTCACGTCCAGCTGAAACTCGTCTCAAGAGCCCCTACCACTGCCTTCGGGGCTCTGGTCCTTTTTCTCGTCAAAAATCGAGAGCTGTTTCATTAGATCATTATCAGATGTCATGCAAATCCCCCCGCTTTTGCTACAGTCACAAAGGCAAGAACTTTGGTTTGGAAGCAGGATTACCTCAAGCGACTGGCTAGACTAACATGTTGTCGGTCGTTGTAGTTATGTGCTTCCTCCGCCCTGTTTTTATATGGCGCAATGGATTCAGTCGGATTCATTTCTATTGACAAACATACATGGAAAAATGTATCCTGACTCATTCCACTCTTGTTGATGCTTTCTGGGCGTTTTGTTTGTTTTGTTTTGTTTTCATTCTGGAAGATCTCTTGTGCATTCCAGGTTATTTACTCCTTCCAGGAAATCCACCCCGCCCCACCCCGGCCTGGACGTCACAGATGTTCCAATTTCATGATTCGCTGCTTCTTCTGTCGTGTAGTGGGTTCTTTACGAAGCTTCTACCAGCGTGGGCTTTCTCTGGTAGTGCTTATCGCATGTGCCATCTCTTTAGTCACCTTATTGTGTTGACATGTATACCTTCCGAGGGTTAGTGCGGCTTTGCTTGAGATCAGAACATGCGCGCCGCTATTTGCTGTTTGCCCTTGCAGAGTGGGCACGCAGGGTCATCTGATTTAAAGTGTATCACATGGCTTTCTTTCGAGGGCAGGAGGTCATTTTATGAGGGACCATATGCCATTTCTCCAGGCTGATGTTAAGTCCCTCCCAAGCATCATTATCTCCGCCAAAGACCCTGGTCCCGTTTGTTTGTTTGTTTGTGTCTGTCTGTCAGCAATATGAAGCTATTGTACTGAGTTTAATGAAAAATCTTGAAAAGATGGAATGCGGCCGAAGGTCCTAGCCACTGCATTTTGATAAAGATTCGTGCTGCAGATCCGGATTAAAGGAAATATCCAAGATCCCTTCGACCTTGACAGTAATTTGCGTTCTCCCTATTACGCCCCTTGTTAGTTAGGAGTTTACCTTTTTCATTTCGATTTTCTTTTACTTTCCCACCCCTCACCCCCCTTTTTTTTTCCTTCCCTTTTCTGCAAAAAAAAAACACGAGAGACAAAATGACGGAAAAAACTCAGTTTAAAGTTAATTCAAATAGTCCTTTATGTGAATATATATTTGAACCTTCTCTATATCTCCCGTCTTCACGCTCACACACACTTGTGTTCCCATATATCTGTTTCCTCTTGTACGCACCTCCCCTTTTCTCGTTACCTTTATTTCACACACACGCACGCGTACGCACGCACGTGCGCGCGCGCACACACACACACACACACACACACACACACACACACACATTCCCATTCAAACACGAACACACCCTCACACACACACAAATGAATGAGTTCCTTCGATTCTTTCATTTGTCATGCCTTCTTTCCTTCTCCCCCCCCCCCCCCCCCCCCCCCCCCCCTTGCTTCTTTCCTGTTATTTTCTTCTGTTTATCCCCTTGTCACTTTTCTCATTTTTTTTTCTCTATCCCAAAGCTGTCATTCCCTTGTACATGGCTTGGATATAACAACATGAACAATTCCTTTACTAGTCTGACTATGCAATAAGTAAACCTTTCAGCTCAATCAACCAGAACACTGTAGGTACAGAGCTAATGTGTGTTACAGTACCCGATGATTCAGTGAACACGATTTCATCCCACAGTTATCAGTCTCCCATCTGGTCAGCGGGAGGCTGTGGGGTACGTGTTAGTTCAGCTCCTATGGAAACATACACGCTTCAAAAGACAGTATCCGAGCAAAGAGTTATTTTCTTGTGAAAACAGCGGAAATTCTGGGGAAATCATGTTATGATCAGTGGACAGTTAACTGTTTTCATGAAACAATAACCTGCTGAAAATAATTATGGTCCATAAACAAAAGAAATATAACAGATAATTAGGGTTTCCCAAGAAAAAATGTTTTGTGTCAGTGTGGTTAACTGTTTTTCCCTGTGAGATAATCTGTTGCCCTCCTGAGAAAAAAAAACTGGTTTTGTTTGGAAATGACTGGCTATTTTCCCGGAAGAATAAGGTGTTTTGCCAGGTAGAGGGGAGGGGGACGAACCTGTTTTTGGTTAGATGGTAAGCTTTTCCCTGGAAGAACTACCTGCTTTTCTGGAGGAAAATATCTGCTTTGCTTATGTGCTTACTTCTTTCCTCGGGATTTTCCCGATGAAAGCGGAGGGGGGGGGGGGGGGGGGGATGGGGGAGAGGAGGTGTGTGTGTGTGTGTGTGTGTGTGTGTGTGTGTGGGGGGGGGGGGGGGGGGGCTAAAGATTAACTTCTTTTCACGTCAACGCAACTGTTCTACTGTGATGGTTAGCTGTTTAAACGGGAAGTTTAAGTATTTCCCAGAATAAACATTTGAATTGCCTGCAACATGACTGTTCTCCTGGGGTAATTAGCTGATTTCAAAAAAAAAAAAAACTCTAACTGGTTTTCACTTTTTTTTTTGTTTTGTTAGTGAACACAGCCATCTTTCCAGGGAAATCAACACCTCTTTCCCTGGGGTAATGAGCTCTCCTGCAAACATAACTATATACACAGATTATCAATGTCAGGGGAACTTAACTGTTTTCTCAGGATAAACAGATGTGTTCCCCAGAACATAACTGTTTCATTATTTAGTCTGCTGTATACCTGGGATAATTTTTCCATTTCCGCAGAACAATAAGCCACCTAATTAGTCACCCCTGGATTATAAGACATTTTTTTTAATAGAAAAATTAGTTTTTTTTCCAGAGATGATGATAAACCATTTACAGGAGGAAGGAATGAATTCTCTGGGAAATTTGCTAATTTTTCCAGGGAAACCAGTTATTTTCACGTGATGAAATCGTACTTGGCATTTTTCTTTCTCCTTTTTGTATCAATGTTGACAATCCAATTCAGCTGATGTGTTTAATGTTGTAAAATGTTTTCGTCAATAATACCATTTTGTTTTGACGCTAGCATGATCCCATCAATCCTGTCTTCTGGCCAGAGACTGTCCTAAGACAGACCGACCCTAACCACAAACCAAAGCCATTCCGCACAGATCGGATCGGACACACGAGACCAGTAGGCCTTCAGGAATCGATCGCCGTTGCTATCTATCATCGGCCCTCCGAGAGGGGGAACAGCGGTGAGTCAGGCAGGTGGCGCTGAATTGGACATGAATAAAAGAACACGGGGCGTATGTCGATGAGAGTGCTGGCCAGTAGTTATGCAGGTGCAGCATAGATTACTTCAGCCGCCTCCCCTTTCTTCCTGCCTGGCGATTTCTAGGAAGGTCTGTCTGTCTGTCTTGTCTGTCTGTTTTTCTGTTCGTTTGTGTTTGTCTGTCTGTCTGTCTCTCTCCTTCATTGCCTCTCTCTTTTTCTGTCTCTCTCTCTCCCTCCATCTCTTCCCCCCCCCTATTTCTCACTCGCTTTTCTCTCTCTCTCTTGCTCGCTCTCATCTCATTGTCTGTCTCTGTCTGTCTGCCTGTCTCTCCTCTTTCTCTCTCTCTCTCTCTCTCTCTCTCTCTCTCTCTCTCTCTCTCTCTCTCACTCTCTCTCTCTCCTCCCTCTTTCTTTTCCTCCTCCCTCTCTCTCTCTCTCCCTCTCTCTCCTGCACTTCCTTTTTTCTCTTTCCCCTTCCCCCCCTCTCCCTCTCTCCCTCTCTCTCTCTCAATCTCTCCCCCCTCTCTCCTCCCCCCCTCTTGCACTCTCTCTCTCTCTTCCTCTCTCTCTGAACCTTTGCCTCTCCAAATGTTTCTGATCCAATATTAATCAGCTTTAGGTGGTGATAGAATAAGGGCATCAGAAACTTTGGCCGGACTCCATCCTTGAAGACAAGTTTGGATAACTAGTTTGATAATCTGTTACGAACACATCAATCAAGAAATGCTAAAAAAAAAATACCTTTTGATGCTAACACGATCCCATCAATCCTGTCTTCTGGCCAGAGACTGTCCTAAGACAGACCGACCCTAACCACAAACCAAAGCCACTCCGCACAGATCGGACAGGTGAGGCCAGTAGGCCTTCAGGAATCGATCGCCGTTGCTATCTATCATCGGCCCTCCGAGAGGGGGAACAGCGATGAGTGGGGCGGACGGTGTTGAAATTGGACATGAATAAAAGAACACGGGGCGTATGTCGATGAGAGTGCTGGCCAGTAACTATGCAG
>JADBJO010001268.1:402500-405000 GCA_016801955.1 Conus betulinus
CCTTTGTTCAGACCTGGCAAAGATTTAAATTTGCCAATTTATGGTTGGATGAGGTTCTTTTCTACATCCCTCCAGTTTATCAGTCCGAATTACTAAAGATTGCAACAAGGCGACTGGATAGGGATTTTTATCCAACCTTAAGGTCACATTTTGCGCGCACCTGCTAGCACACCAAAAGGTCAAACCACGCACTTAAGGATCTCATTATTCATATCAAGGCTCCATGGGTTATAGCAACACAAGAATGTCTTGGAGGTGTCGCTCAATGAAGGTGAGAGGCTGTGCAGCTGTTTTAATGGTAAAAGTTAACACAGACACGGACACAGATACACAGACAGACACACAGACACACAGAAAGACACACACACACACACACACACACACACACACACACACACACACACACACACACACACACTCACTCACACACACACACACACACACACACACACACACACACACACACACACACACACACACACACACACACACACACACACACACACTCGCACTCATGCACGCACGCGCGTGCACGCGCGCGCACACACACACACACATACACACATGCACACAAAAATACAGTCACACTTATGCATGCACACACACACACACACACACACACACACACACACACACACACACACACACACACACACACACACACACACACACACACTGACTGACTGACTGAAACCATTTACTGTCAGATTAAACACACACACACACACACACACACACACACACACACACACACACACACACACACACACACATCATCATCATCATCATCATCATCATCATCATCATCATCATCGTCACATATATATTGGACGACATTCGATTCCATTAAAATGTCAGTCTGGCCTGCAGACATACGACTATTTTTGTATGTAGTTGGTTTTTCAACCCATAAACAAAACAACGAGGGGCTTTTATCATCAACAGCCTTCCCAGGCAGTGGGAAACCCTAAAGAACAATACCCCCAATCGCTTTGCTACATAGCCTGGCCCAGCAGCAACACCAGAGAAACGAGCTTCAGACACTTGATTTCAATGCCAGCTGCGGAGGGCAGCCAGTGCGGGGCGGGGAGGGACGGGACTGTGTCCACACTGGGCTGCATGTAGTCATGCCGTTATTAACTTACATTACCGGCTCGTGTTAATTGACTCTAGTCAGCTTTGATTGGCTGGGGCGAGTTACGTAGCTCCATTTCACTGCACCGTCACCTTGTTAACTGGTTTTAGTTTCTCTTTTCTTTCTTTTTTTTTCTCTTTTTTCTGTAACTTTGCCACAACATGTCAGTGGTTAGCATGTGAGATTGCGGTCCTGTTTAGTTTTGGGGGTCGAATCTCGCCCGGAGGATAACAAGAAAACTACATAATGAATGTCTCCCAATTTTCAGTCTCCTTCACCGTGGTCCTGTACGTGTTGCCTTCAAATCTTGGTAGCACCTGAAAAATAAAGAGTGGATTACTTTTTTTTTTTTCAATCATCAAGCCTCATTTCTCTAGACACCCTCACGTCATCTGTTCTGATTTTTCTATGGTGAGCTACACCCAGGCTCGTCCTGCATAGATTCATAGCTGACAAACTAGTTATCAACGTCAGTTGTCATCAGGAACTCAACAAAGGAGACCCTGAACTGCGACTGAATCACTGTGGTGATATTAGGGCGTGTCTGTTCCCACTGTGGTGATATTAGGGCGTGTCTGTTCTCTCTGTGGTGATATTAGGGCGTGTCTGTTCTCTCTGTGATGATATTAGGGCGTGTCTGTTCTCTCTGTGGTGATATTAGGGCGTGTCTGTTCTCTCTGTGATGATATTAGGGCGTATCTGTTTCTCTCTGTGGTGGTATTAGGGCGTATCTGTTCTCTCTGTGGTGATATTAGGGCGTATCTGTTTCTCTCTGTGGTGATATTAGGGCGTCTCTGTTCTCTCTGTGGTGGTATTAGGGCGTGTCTGTTCTCTCTGTGGTGATATTACGGCATGTCTGTTCTCTCTGTGGTGATATTACGGCGTGTCTGTTCTCTCTGTGGTGATATTACGGCGTGCGTGTCTGTTCTCTCTGTGGTGATATTAGGGCTTTCTGTTCTCTCTGTGGTGATATTATGGCACGTCTGTTCTCTTTCAAAAGGATCAGGTCTCTTCCTATATAACTGAGGCTGTCATACCAAGCTGACTGCAAATGAGGATCTGGGTTGGTCGAGCAGCCAGACTGTTTTCCTACGGAATGATGATTCCCCCCCCCCCCCCCCCCCCCCCCCCCCCCCCCCCCCCCCCCCCCCGCCGCACCCCCGAACCCTCCAACCACAGTTCCCAAGAGTCCAACGATGCTAAAGACTTTGACACGAATTCTGCACAGGTGTGGGCATGGGGAGGAAATCATGAAATTGAGTCATGACTAGCCAAAGAATTTCAGACAAGCTTTTGCCATGGTTATGTTAATCAGTAGGGATGATGGTGATGTTATTGTTAAGTTCTGCCTCGATTGAAACTACA
>JADBJO010001268.1:415000-427500 GCA_016801955.1 Conus betulinus
GCTACTGCGTTTGAGACGATTCTTGGTCAGGTTCTGCATCCTCTTGTTCATCGATGTTGAGGCAGGCACTTGAATTTCTCTGCCTGAACCATGGTCTTTGCGTCTCTCCTCTGGTGGAGGGGCTGTATGGCAGTAACCTCCTCCATGGCTTTGATTGGTGTGGATCGCATGGACCCGGTGATGATCCTGAGGGCTTGATTTTGGACCCTATCCAGGGATTGCTGGTGGGTCTTCGCTGCTGTTGACCAAAGCTGTTGAGCCATACTCAAGATGGGGCCTGACTGCTCCCTGGTAGACGCGCTTTGAGTATTTGTTCGTTTGCTCCCCAGCTGGTTCCGGCTAGCTTCCGCAGAATGGCAAGCTTTCGTCTGGCCTTTGCTTCAGCTTTCTGGATGTGTGGTCGCCAGGTTTGCTTCTTGTCAAAGGTGACACCAAGATAGGTTGCCTCCTCTTCGTGTTTCAGGGCTGTGTCTCCAAGTTTGATGGGCCCAGCCTTTTTTGTTTTGTTGACAAGGTGAAGAGTGTTGTGGAAGATTTCTCCTTGTTGATTGCCACACACCACTTATCTGCCCATGCCGCCAGCTTGTCAGCCGCTTGTTGCATTCTGTATGTGGCAGTAGTGGCATGCTCTTCCTTGCACCACAGCACCAGGTCATCTGCATAAAGTGCAGCATGGATACCTTTGGGAAGTTCTTGGATGAGGTCATTAATGAAGACCAAGAAGAGTGTAGGCGAGAGACGCCTCCTTGTGGGACTCCATCCATGTCGCAGCAGTACTTTTTTTGCCTTTTTCGTCCGTTGACTGTGACTCTTGCTCTGCGGTTGTGGAGGTAGGATCTGATCCAATGCAGCATGTTGCCAGCGACTCCACATCTATGCAGTTTCACGAGGAGGCCATCAGTCCAGACTTTGTCAAAGGCCTTTTGTAGATCGATCCAGGTGGCAAAGACAAGCTTTTGCTCCTGGAACGCATCCTCGATTTCTTGGGAGAGGTAGGTGGTCTGGTCTCTCTGTGCTGCGAAACTGTCTGAAGCCTGCCTGTTCAGGAGCCAGGATGTTTTTCAGTCTCGAGATACCAAAGCAGGCGCTGGTTGACCATCCTCTCTAGGGTCTTGATGACGCAGCTGGTGAGGCTGATTGGCCTGTAACTGGCAGCCTTCTTCTTGTCCTTGCCTTTTTTTTTGAGGACAGGGATCATGATGGCTTCTCTCCAAACTTGTGCCAAGTCTCCAGTTTCCCAGCTCAGGTTGAAGACCTCTAGAAGTTTGAGGGTGGCTGTGCTGCCAAGGTGCTTCAGCATCTCGTTAGTGATCCCATCTGGCCCTGGGGATTTCCGTTTTTTTCAGCTTCCTCAGAGCTGTCTGGAGCTCATGGAGAGTAAGGGGCTGCTTCATGGGTTTCACGTTGGTGTCTTGTCGTCTCTCTCTCTCTCTCTCTCTTCTTGCTTCTTCTGCTTCTCTTTGCTGAGGAGTGCTGACAGGTATAGTGCTCTCGCTTGCGTAGATATCAGCAAAGGTTAGCTGCGCGCATCTCCCTGTCAGCATCTCTCCATTCTCTTCCAGTGTGATGTTCTGGCCTTTGCTGTCCTCATCGTTGAGTTGGCCTACAACTCTCCACAGTTTTGAGCCACCTTTCTCAAGGTTCAGGGCTGCTGTCTTCTCTCTCCAGCTTTTGCGCCTGGCCTGGATCTTTGCCTTGAGGAATTTGGCTTTTGTCTGCTGCAGTCGCAGGTGGTTCTCGTCCGATGGGGGGGTTTTTTCTGCATCTGTCTTGCCTCTGGCCTCTGTCATCTCGTCCTGTAGCTCTTGAAGCTGGTTGCTCCAGTAGGGTTTGTACTCTTTCTGAGCACCACGTGGAATGGTCTCTTTGGCAGCCTGCAAGATGCTGGCGTTCAGGACTCTGACAACATTGTTTATGTCTCTGCCTTGGACTTGAAGGTCCTTGGTGAGAACGTTGGTGCGGTGACTGAAAAGCCTCCATTTTGCCTTCTTGTAGTTCCAGCGTGCGGGCACTGGGCGACTGGCTGTGTGCTTTTGTTGATCTTCAGGAACACTGGCCTGTGATCGCTACCTAGCTGCTCTCCCACTTCCCTGGTGATGTCCTGGTGTACATCTTCAGTGCAGAGAGCAAGGTCTGGGGTGGAGGTAGTGCGCCATCGTCTGGAGTAGAAGGTTGGAGTGTCACTTGGGGAGTTGATCAGGACGAGATGATGTTCGTCTTGCCAGTCAGTCTTCCACTTCTTCTCCTCGGCGATCCATCTGGCTGTAACCCCAGCTGGGAGTGACTGTTGAAATCACCTACTGCGATAAAGCTCGAGCCTGGGACGTTGATGGTGTGCCGAGTGACAGTGGCTGGTTGTCAGGGCAGTAGAAGTTTCAGGATGTGCAACTCTGTGTCATTCAGTTTGGCCCGAATCATCTGGTACTCAGCACCCTCCATGTGGACTGCTGTTTCGCTGGCATCGATGTTGTTCCGGACAAGTGTCAGGATTCCGCCCTTGCTTCTGTCAGCTCTGTCCCATCTAAATGGCTGGTAGCCTCGGATTTTGAATGCCTTTCCCGTTTTCAGGTGGGTTTCTTGAATGCAGCAGACGTTGATGTTTTCCTCGTGCAGGATGTGTTCAAGCTCCGTCTTTTTATTCATGACTCCTTCTGCATTCCAATGCATCACCTTGAAAGGTTGTTGCTTCTTGGATGTTGTTGTTGAAGTGCTGCCAGTCGCTGTCCTCTGCCGCCCCCTGGCGTGACAAGGCGGACGAGAGGGACCTCCAGTCGCTGTGGGTGGACTCCGTTGAGGGCTCGGAGCCCGGCGCTGCCCCATCCTGGAGGGACCTCAATGGGCGAGCGCCATTCTCATCTCGGCTGGCTGACATTGTCATATGGCGATGATGCGTGGTGTCGTGGTTTATTAGAGTGCGCCGTGCAGCCCAACACCTCCGTCTTCAGCACTCGAGGTTTCTGTAGGGTTACCCCGCCCTTAGCTCATGGTCCAAAGTCCTGCCCTGTGAGCACAGGGGGGATTGTTTGTTTCTCCGAGGGTCCCACCCCGTAGCTAGAGGTTTTTAACGCGCCTCATGATCGCGTGATGAACCCGTCATGGGACATATGGGGTATTTCTTGAGTGCAGCAGTGCCACCTGCTGCCCCACCCCGTCCTGCTGGGAGCACCGCCAGTTGGTCCGGGACTGCTTATTCGACCAGGCGGGCCTGACTTATATCGCAGCTAACCCTCATATCTGAGGGCCGTTCCCCTATCCCGGGGACCCGCCGGGTTGGGGATGGTCGCCCCGCCACTGAATTGGAAGTAGCCTGTCCCCTATTCCCCGTTCCTGTCCTTTTCTGTTGTTTTCTCCTTCCTGTTATTCCCCAATCCTGTCCTTGTCTTCTCACTAACATTTGCCAGAACTGTCTTTTTCTCCTCCGTTCCATTGCCCAGTACTGTCCTTTTCTCCTCCCTACTATCTCCCAGCGCTGACCTTTTCTTTCCCCCATTATGCCCCAGTATTGTTCGGGTCTTTCTCTCTATTATTTCCCAGTGTTATCCCTTCATTCTCTGCACTACTCCCCGCGGTCGGGCTTTCTTTAGTGTTATTCCTCAAAGATGTCCTTTTCTTCTCCCTATTACTTCCCAGTGCTGTCCTATTCTTCTCCCTGCTATGCCCCAGTGCTGCCCCCTTCCTGCTATGCCCTTTGCCCTTTTCTTCTTCCTGCTTTGCCCCAGTGCTGCCTTTTCTTCTTCTCTATGCCCCTGCTTTGCCCCAGTGCTATTGTCCTTTTCTTCTTCTCCTGCTATTCCCCAGTGCTGTCCTTTTCTTCTTCCTGCTATGCCCCAGTGCTGTCCTTTTCTTCTTCTCCCTGCTATTCTCCAGTGATGTTATTATCTTCTCCCTGCTATTCCCCAGTACTGTCCTTTTCTTCTTCCCCATTGCTGCTTTTTCCCCTCCCTGCTATGTCCCCATTTTCTTTTCTCTCCCTGCTATTCCCCATTGCTGTCCTTTTCTTCTCCCTGCTATTCCCCAGTGATGTTATTATCTTCTTCTTGCGTTTATCCAGTGCTGTCCCTTTTTTTTTTTTTCTCCCTGCTAGTCTCCAGTGCTGTCCTTTTCTTCTCCCTGCTATCCCCCAGTGCTGTCCCTTTCTTCTCCCCTGCTATTCCCCAGCGCTGTACTTTTCTTCTCCCCTGCTATTCTCCAGTGATGTCCCTTTTTTTTCTTCTCCCTGCTATTCCCCAGTGCTGTCCTGTTCTTCTCCCTGCTATCACCCAGTGCTGTTATCATCTTCTCCCCAATATTCCGCAGTGATGCTATTATCTTCTCCCCAGCATTCCCCAGTGCAATCCTTTTCTTCGCCTGCTATCAATCAATGGTGCCCTTTCCTCTCTCTACTCTTTCCCAGTGTGTTGTCCGTTTCTTTTCCCTGCTGTTACCCATTTCAGTCCTTTCCTTCACCATGTCATGCCCCGGGGAATCGTCTTTTTTTTTCTTCCCTATCCTATTTCCTAGTTCAGTCAGCTCGTTAAGGACGGTCGGTGAGAGAGCATTTAGCTTTGGTGCGCTCACTCGTTGGAATTCTCTTCCTGACAGCTTACGTGACCTGCCCACATTATCTAAATTCACGTCAGAGTTTTAAAAAAAAAAATATTTCTGTAGGAAAGCCTTCTTCAACCATAATATCTAAATGCTGTGTCTATTATTCTGACCTGACTTTTTATGTACTGCATGCAAAACTGTATTGTTTACGCTTGAACCGATGAACTTGATAAGTGAGCCTGTTGGTAGGTGTGTGTGTGTGTGCGCGCGCGCGCGTGTGTGTGTGTGTGTGTGTGTGCGTGCGTGTGTGTGTGTGCGTGCGTGCGTGCGTGCGTGCGTGCGTGTGTGCGTGTGTGCGTGTGTGTGTGTGTGTGTGTGTGAACACATGTAGTGCGAGTGTTTGAGTGTGTGTTGAGCGCAATGAGTTGATCCCAAGAATTGCGCCATATAAAATCCATACATTATTATTACCATTTTTTCTTCCTACTATTACCCCAGTGCAGTCCTTTTCTTCCCCATCTTATTCCTGTGGACCACTCTTTTCATCTCCAGCCTGTTCTTGACCTTTTTTTTTTTTATTCTCCGTACTATTCCCAGTACCGCTTTCTTCTCCTCTTTTCTACTTATCTTCTGTGTTGTCCTTCACTTCAATATTCTGTACCACCGGGCCACGATTCCTTTCTTCTTTTGCCGACCGACCCTCCTCTGGCACTGTTCTTTCCTTCCTGCTTTCACACCCCACCCCGCCTCCAAGATCGTCTTTGCCGCCATGGTGGCCTCACGAATAACATAATGGCCAGAGAAGGATGCTAACGCCTGCTGCCCACTCTGATGCCACTTCAGTGTGGCTACACGCCTCAATTAGGATTTTGCTCTGAAACACTATAAGATCCATGTCGGCGTTTTGAGGCCTACCGTAGATTTTGAACCAGCATTTGATGTTAAACTGATAACTGAACAAAAGGAACAACTCCCCACTAATTATTTCCCTTGGTTTGGGGGATCTTCAGTGATTAAATCACAAACTATCTTCAAATACATGACCTTATGGGCATTCTTAATTTCTCTTTGGAGATTATAAAGTGCTTTTGACTTGACTTGTCTTCTCCTTAGTTGACACCCATTTCAGGCCTTTGCACTCACCCGTCACCTTACCTTTGCGCCAGACTCAAACGCATAAAATAATCCCATTCCCTTGATTTTAATCAGTCTGCTTGGAAGGAACCATCCGGCTAACACCTTGATGGCCATATGAAAGGTAATGAGGAGAATCAACTTTCAGGCACAATGAAAATTCTCAAAACAATTAAGTGCGCTAGTCTATAAATACTCGACTCCTTAAGCAAGGCCTTGGCGCTTTAATTTTTGGTGAGCAGCCTGTCGGTCCCCCGTGGCGTCCCCATGTTGGGGGATCTAGGGTATAGGATTCTCTCCCTTTCCCAGCTTGCCGTAAACCCTCGTGTCGACTTCCAGCAGAACACCGACAATTGTGACAATTACAGGCTCCACAGTTCGATCGTCGGGCGTTATCTGTGCGGAAGTGACGCTAGTGTTCCGTGGCCATAGACTGACTTTGTTATTTGTGGATTAATGTTGGTTTGCTCTCTCTCTCTCTCTCTCTCTCTCTCTCTCTCTCTCCTCCTCCCCCCCCCCCTCTCTCTCTCTTCTTCTTCTTTCTTAGATGTCCGCCTTCTCACCTCTCTCTCTCTCTCCTCTCTCTCTCTCTCTCTCTTCTTCTCTCTCCGTTCTCTCTCTCTCTCTCTCTCTCTCAACCATCATCTCCTCTCAAACTCTCTCTCTCCTCTCTCTCTCTCTCTCCTCTCTCTCTCTCTCTCTCTCTCTCTCTCTCTCTCTCTCTCTCTCTCTCTCTCTCTCTCTCTCTCTCTCTCTCTCTGTGTTCGTCCTTGCTGTTGAAAGAAAGAGGCAAAAAGACAGAGCTAAAAAAAAAAAAAAAAAAAAAAAAAAGAGAGAGAGAGAGAGAGAGAGAGAGAGAGAGAGAGAGAGAGAGAGACTGTGAAACAGAATGAAAGGAACTGACTGACAGACAAACAAACACCGCCAACCGTTTCCCCAGCCATCTACCCACCCCTCTACCCTGACTATATTACCCTCTCCCCCCCCCCCCCCCCCCCACCCCACCCTATTCCCCTACCACACCCGCTCAAGCAACAATCCACCATTCAAAACGCTCGCTCGCTCGCACACGCACATGCGCGCGCGCCGCGCGCTCACACACACACACACACACACGCGCGCGCGCGCGCGCCACACGCACACACGCATGCACGCACGCGCACACACACACACACACACACACACACACACACTCTCTCTCTCTCTCTCTCTCTCTCTCTCTCTCTCTCTCTCTCTCTCTCTCTCTCTCTCTCTCTCTCTCTCTCTCTCAAGCCAAGCCAACTCGCAACTCGACTCTGAAATTGTGATCTTTCAGGCCAACGATAACCCGCGCTGACGACGAAGATGACGATGATGATGCCGACATCATCAAAGGCCTGGCAGCGGGTTTCGGCTTCTTCTTCGGCATGATCCTGCTGGTGTGCATCGTGTGGTGTGTGTGCTGCACCAATGCCTGCAACAAGAAGGAGAAGCCCCTGGAGAAACGCCTCCGATCCCAAGGTCTCGCCCCCCCTCCCCACTCCGCCAACGTGCGGACGGACGAGACCAGCCCATACCCCCAGCGCATGAACAGCTCCCCCCTCCCCCCCACCCCACCTCCCCCCTCCCCCTTCCAAAAAGATTGACTGAAGAGGCACGTGCACCCGCGTGCATACGCGTGAGGAGGAGGAGGCGGCAAGGCACACGCGCGCGCATGTGTGTGTGTGTGTGTGCGTGTGTTGTGTGTTGTGTGTGTGTATGACAGACATTGAGATACATGTTTGCACAGCTCTGAAGGTGGAACGCTCCGGTATATGGAAATCGTATGCACACACGCGTACACACACACACACACACACACACACACACACACACACACACACACACACACACAAGACAGACGCGTTCGCCTCGTTTACGTTTTTGTATACACGAGCGACGTACTGATGCTCAAAAATGAAACATGAATGCATGTGAAACGAACACACACACACACACACACACACACACACACGCGCGCGCGCGCGCGCGCGTGCGCGCGCGCGCGTGCGCGGGTATGCAAGCACAGCTCTAAAAACCGAACTCACTCACTCAACAAGAAGCAACAATGATGCACTGAAAGCGATTGACTGAAAAGAATGAAAGGCCTCTGATGTGAAAACCTGGTGAAAATGGAGAGCGTATTGCTGATTATCATGCAGTATTGAATTGACAGAAAATATTCTATTTTGTTTTGTTTTTTCCGTCTTTTCTTTTTCTCTTGTCTTTCTCTGTAACTGCGCGTTATCACACAATGCTAGTGTTTCATATGAGACAACACGTTGAACAGATCGAAGACAAACGAAAGACAGTGTCAGCAGAGTGCTCGTCTTTTTCGGCCATCAAAAGATGATTGATTTGGATGAGTTTAATGGCCCATCAGCCGGAAGCTCAGAAGGACATCTTGTCATCCTTTCAAGGTCCCACCTGCTACGTGTGGCGTTCCAGCTAGCACGGTAGATCGGAACGTGTCGTCTGGAAGCTATGGTGCGGGAGCTATTTCCCTTTGATTTGCGTCAAGGGGGATCCGAGAGTTGAGCGAAAGGTAGGCTTGACCATAAAATCGTGACCTTTTGATAAGTTTTCATCCAGTCTCAGTGGTGGACTCGATGTTGAGACTAATGCTATAGCTTGTGGACTTTTTTTTTTTTTTTTTTTTTTTTTTTTTTTTTTTGCCACTTGCCTCTTTGGTGGACACGGGGGCTGGGAACCAAGCGATTTGTAGACTCTGTAGGACTGTGTTTTGTTTGGGCTCTTTTTGGACTGGACTGGAGATTATGCGGAAATTGAGATACAGACTCTGTACATTGTGATCTAGGTTTATGACTTTGCATCTGGCAAAGTAAAGAGTTAACAACTCCGTAGACAGGATGTGATCTTTTGACACTTTTCCCCTCAAAAAGATTCGAAGTCAGGGGAAATAATTCATTGACTCCGCAGACTGGTCTTATTTTGCTAAGCATATAAATGCATTCGAAGGCTGAGGGGAAGTAGATATTGACAGTTTAGGCCTCTCTCTCCTCTCTGCTCTCTCTCTCTCTCTCTCTCTCTCTCTCTCTCTCTCTCTCTCTCTCTCTCTCTCTCTCTCTCTCTCTCTTCTCTTGAGGCTCAATGGATTCAAACAGATGAGGAAATCGCACTTAGTCATCGTAATCTTTCGCCATTGGTGTCTGATGGGAATTTAGTTGAGAAAGTTTTGTTTAAGCAGTTACAGAGCAGTAGATCATCGCATTATTTAACATTTTTATGTTTTAACCGTAAGCTTGAAACTGAAGGACAAAGATATGTATTATTTGAGTGAGAAAGAATATGTAATATGAAGTAAGTGATCAAATTTTATTTTATGTATGTTGTCCCAAATATAGTCTTATGTTATCGGTTTGTTACACAATGGCTTATGAAAATACGTTCAATGTTCATTGTGCATGTTATTCGTTAAGTAACTAGGTCTGATAACATGTCTGCGGAATCTGTCTAATTTAATGAAATTAAAGGATATATTATAATTCAATTATACGTAGACCAACTACTGACCGACTAACTTGATAATGATAATGTCTCTGATAATGTCTTGGAAACTGATCGTGATGATCATTTACCAAGTCATGAGTCATGATTCCCCCCCCCCCCCCCCCCCCCCCCCCTTTCCCCTGCCTCAGACAATGGCGTTAAAAGAAATAATCATGGTCTGTAAACATTGACCTTCCAGGCTGCGAATTGTTTACGATTTCATTTACGGTTCATTCCAAGGCTGATAAAAAAGGTGTCTGG
The DNA here is from genome assembly GCA_016801955.1 of Conus betulinus. Taxonomy (NCBI): domain Eukaryota; kingdom Metazoa; phylum Mollusca; class Gastropoda; order Neogastropoda; family Conidae; genus Conus; species Conus betulinus. The sequence continues at coordinate 424,451 of JADBJO010001268.1, forward strand.
CAATACTGTCTCTCTGGTCTCTCTCTCTCTCTCTGTAGTCTTCTCTCTCTCTCTCTCTCTCTCTCTCTCTCTCAATCTCTCTCTCTCTCTCTCTCTTCTCTTAGATTTGAAGACACTTGCATCTAACGGACTGGCAAACCTGGTGCAAAAAGAAATGGTTTAGACTGCATAGATTGTGATTTTTTTCATCGTGTGCTTTTAAAGGATTCAAATGTTGAGGGGGAAAGGGAGCCGCGATTCTAAAAATCGCGGTTTGTTTTCCGATTTGTATCTATGTCGACTCTTAAAATTGCGGCATAGAGTCTATAAATCTTTTCTCTCCTTTATTGAAAGTTTGACCTGTCTCTCGTATATGCATTGATAAAAGACAAATAATGCTGGATTGTTCTTTTTCTTTTTTGTTTTGTTTTTGTTTCTTTCTTTCTTTCTTTCCCTTTATGTTTAATCTGATGATGAACTATAGACTTACTTCACATAAATTCTGCTTCTGATATGAATGAAGTTATTGTTGTCATTGTTTTTGTTTGTGAGTTCTTCGTCATCTTCCTCTTCTTCTGTAAATGTCTTGGAGCTTTTCTTTAATCTATTTGATTATTTGCTTTTTTTTCAGTTTTGGGTTTTCTTTGTCTTTCTCGCGAACGCGGAATATGAAAAATTGTCTTTTCTTTCTTTTCTTTGTTTTGTTTTCTAAATGCCCAGATTTGTTATACTGAACACGTATTGTGATATAGTGCATCCGTCCCAAAAAAGCTTTTACAGTTTCTGTCTCTTTTTTTTTTTTATACACCCAGCGCACATTCAAGACCATTCAGCTTAGTGACTTCTTTCTAATTCATCTTAGGAATTCACGAAATAGCAACAAATCTACACAATAATCAATAAAAACGCTTAGACCAGCAGTCCAACAAAGAGTAACGATTCAAATTTCAACGTTAGAAAGAGCCACGCTTGAACTAGTTCCAAAAAATGAATGATGCAGATCATGGCAAGTCTTCACAGACCACGAGTCAGGGATGAGTATGTCCCCGTGCACCTCTCTCTCCATAGCTGACCTGGTCGTTGGCAGAAAGCTGCGTCCTGCACCACGTGGTACTGGTGTAGATCTGATCAGCAGCGGGCGCTGAGGGATTGCGGTTGTTTCGCCAGTTCCCCTTCTTACCTGCTCCGACCCTACGATCGTCTTCAAAGGATAACTGTCTACGTGGTTAATACGTTTTGACCGAAAGCCTGTGATGCCCATTATCATTGGCACAAGCAGTGAGGAAAGTTTTAAAGAAGTCCTCATACATTTTCTGTAGCAATCCCCTTTGTCGCGGTCACTAGTGAACGGCTCTCATATATTGTGCTGTCTCCTCCTATCTGAAAACGCGTCCTGCCCAATGCTGTTACATCTTTCAGAGCATGGCCTTAATGCTCGCGGAGTTTGGTTTTTCAAGGACCTCGACGTTGTTAAGAAAGTCGCTCAATTCATTGTTGAGGATGGTGATGACAATGTTCCCGAAAGCGCTGGTGGTGATGCTGATAGTTGGCTTAGGTCTTGGCACCGTACAGCAGAGACATAGCACAACAGCCCTAAGGGCACAGTTCTCCTTTGGGGTGATTGTTGTTTTAGGCTTATGTGTCCAATAGTTTGGCAAACGTCAAGAACAATGAGCTAGGCTGCCTCGATAAAGGAAGATGCCGTGCATTACATCACCGTGAGCAAGAGGGGTGGGGGGTAGGGGGGGGGGGGGGGGGGAGGCAGCAGAATCGGCGAAGGCTGTCTGAGTAGTTGGACTGCTGTAGGTCATTGTACTGGCCTAGCCTGCAGATGCCTCACCTTGAACCAGTTGTCGTCAGTGTGAAAGTTGGAGTAAATACCATCTTCGTCGTCACCAAATTCCTTCAAAGCTTTCCGGAGCATCCTATGGAACAGGATAATAAACAATTTAGGGGCAAGAGCGTAGCCCTGTTTCACACCGTTCATGACTTGGAATGGCTGCGGTAGATAGTTGCCATGTCTAATCTGGCCAAACTGGTCTTTTGTGGAGAAGAACGTTTATGTGCAGTCCAAATTTTCTACGCGCTTTTCCAGAAAATCCTTTTCTGCTGACAGTCTCGAAAGCATTTGTTAGGTCAAACAGAGGTGACTACAACTCCCCTGGTTTGTTCTCAATTTTGCTCCGGTATAAATATACCAAATGAGTAGTGCCCCCGTTGACTCTAAAACCACACTGGCTGTCAGGGGGAGATATTCTCGTACGATGATAGGTACAGGAGCGTCCAAGATGCAAGGACTTGGATGATGTTAAAGAGCTTACTGCGCTGTCAGACATGTACCTTTCATTCTTAGGATGAAGGTGATTTCATTGTGTAAATTATGAAGATGTTTCCCTCGCGTCTTGCAGGAGACAGAGAAATCGTGGAGTTTGGTGTGCAGTGTTGGACCTCCACTTTCCAAGACTTCGTTGATTGCCATCAATCTCTGTTGGCTTCCCATTCACTGGTTCACTCGCTGCATTTCATCATAGCCCTGTAGTAACGGGACCCTCTTGAGCAAGACGATTTAAATACACAGACACAGACTTTTCTTCTATTCATTTCACGATTAAAATGGCAGTAAATAGCAAGCAATCATTGATAATGACGATTTAAATTGCAACACAACAAAAAATAGTCATAAAAGTAACTGCAAAAAATACCATCAACATAGAAGGCTAATATGACAAAGATAAATGATGAAATACCAGAACATAACACATCGAAGAATAACAATTAGTCTCGCAATAAAGCGAAGAACAAAAATTATGATAACAACTCGTTTAAAAATAACAACCAAACTAGCAACACAAGAAAAAGAATAACATTCAAGCCAGCAGCAAAAAAAAAAAAAAAAAATAGAATCGCAACATAGAACAGCATGACGGTTGAAATAGCAACACGGCGAAGAATAAAGACCAAAATAGAAATTTAGTAAAGAACAAAAACTGAAATAGCAACACGGTAAAGAATTTTTTTTAAGTAACGATTGAAATAACAACACAGAAAAGAGCAGGGATTAAAACAACAAC
>JADBJO010001268.1:432500-437500 GCA_016801955.1 Conus betulinus
TGAGAAACTGAAATCAAGAATCCCTGGGAAAACAGTCTTCTTCAAAGTGCAAAGAATTAAAGATATGAAAAATTAAAATGGCTTCAAATCCGAATTGTACATATGATGATTGCAACAAACATAGTTCTAAAAGAAACTGGTATCGTAAATAATGACCACGGTAACTTACGTAAAGAAGAAAGAGATTGTGTTGAGGATCTTCTTTGGAGATATGAATCTGTGAGCCAAGTTTAGTTAGACCTTGAGAACCTGTTTAAGGAAATATGTCCATTGTCCGATAATATGAAATTCATGGACAAATTTGTCATATTCGGTGGGGATTTGGGTGTCAAAACAGATGCTGTTAAAGACTTTATAGTCTTTTTTGCTAAAACAATGCATCTTCAAATGCAAAACGAAGCGTGCATGTCTATTATTCGTTTCTCGTTTCATAGAAGAATTGAAATACAGATACAAAATCAAAAAGAATACAGTATGAAATTAAGTGGTAACTATTCCAACTTTCATAAAGACTGGACTTCGTACATCCATTTTTCACTCAAGTGTTTAAAATTCGAATCAGATTTGAATACATTTATTTGCTTATTATTTTTCCTGGTACAGACACCTTATTATGAAGTTTTGAAGAGGTATCAAACAAATGATGTGGACATTGTACGCTGCATCGTATTGTACAGCGCAAAAATATTTGACTGGCAATATCTTCTATTCTGTAATATTTCGTTGATCATGACTCTGTACGTATATGTATATGTGACTGAGTGTTTGTGTGTGTGATGTGCGCGCACGCGCGCACGCGCTGTGTGTGTGTGTGTGTGTGTGTGTGTGTGTGTGTGTGTGTGTGTGTGTGTGTGTGTGTGTGAAGTGACATGATGACGTTTGTTTTTTTTGTTTTTCCTATTTTTTTCTATTTGGCTCTATATTGTCAGTGTCTTTTCTTTTTCATTGATTGACATCGTTGTTAATTTTGTTTCACTGAAAATTTTAACAAATTAAAAAAAAGAAAATGTCTCTTTCTCACAGGCCTGAAAGCAGACCCTGAAATCCGTACTTTGGTTAGGGGTGCAAACAACTGAATTTGAGTGCACTGTCCATTGCTTATCAACACTGTCTCGCTGTCAGTTAGCTCTGCAACAACTGAAGCAGTGCACTGTCCATCGCTTATCAACTGTCTCTCTGTCAGTTAGCTCTAAACAGCAGTGAGAGAACTGTCATAGACAATGAAACAAAAGTTAGACAATGAAACAAAAGTTGTTTAAAAAAAAAAAAGTAGCGGTTTCAGTATGCCAACATGAAAAAGTTCTCTCACCTGTATTCACCAAAGCAAGAAAAAGTTGGGTTACGCAGAATGATTTTAAGTCTGAAAAAGCTCAGCGAAGAAGCAACATCCCATCAGTTCAAAACCAATCTTCGAATTCTGCTGTGAAGCTCATTGAAACGGGTTGTTACATGGAATCGGTAGATATGAAGGATGATCATTACTCATGCCCTATCCATGAACAAGATGGGGAAACTCTTAGATTTCAATGACGAGAACAACTCACTGAACATACTGTATTTCCAAATGAGCTGACCTTAGCGCCAAGACAATGCACTAAACTGATGAAGCTCATTCTGGCATCTTTGAAGATGCAGGGATATATGTCATCATCCTGTCTTGACGATTCATTTCCTATTGGGACGACAAAATTGAAAAGTATAGAAAACGCCACAGATACATTATTCGTCTGCAGAATACCCACTTTTTTTTTTTTTTTTTTTTTTTTTTTTTTTTTGCTCATCCAGATAAATCTGTCCTGGAGCCAGCACTGAGCATTCAGTATCTAGCAGCCGATATCAACTCAACATCTATTTCAGTGACGCTCACTGCAGGCACAACCAGCAGTCTTCGTCAGCACTGCAAAAAATGGTGAAAATCACACAATCAGAGAAATGGCACATATTACAAGGAAAATCGAGGCGAGCTTTTGTGCAGTCAGTAGGGCCATTACAATGGGGGTTAAAAGTAAGAACTCAGATGATGTATTGACAATGTGTTAGATGCTCACAGCGACATTTGCAGCACTGAACCTGATCAAGTGATTCCATCTGATACCAGTTTGGCAGGCTGAAAAAATGTGTGCAAGGGACAGAATTCCGGCGGCCAGTGGCTACCTCATGAAAAGCAGTTTCTCGTTAATTATCTTGAGCTGAAGGCTGCATTCATGCGTTGAAATGCTTCCAGTCACGTTTGCCTGGGAAACATGCGCTCTCATTCATTGATACAAGACGGCCGTATACTGCCGGAAAAACACGGGTACTACCCATTCCATTTCTTGTGGTGAAATCACAGAAGTGATCTAGGAATGGTGTATCTCTAACAAGATTTGTGGCAGCTCACGTACCTGGCAAAGTGAATAGTGCTGCAGTTTGGAGTCCCGGAGAGTCAGTTCGGGTAAAGAGAGTGCCAACGTAATGAGGAGTTGTTACAGATGGGCTTGAAGGATCTAGACTTTCAGCCAACTATTGATTCATTTGTCTCCAGAGTAATACAGCTACCTTCGTGTGTCCTTTACAGAACAGACCCTAGTGCTGTAACTATTGACGCTTTTTCTATGTCAAGGAAGAATCTCAAACTATCTGTGTTTCCATCATTCGGTGTGAGTGCGCTGACTCTTCGGAAGGTACCATGGTACTTGTGGAATCATTGTGCTGGACTCTCTGACCGAGGCATGGTACCCGATGCTGCAGCGATTCCTGACAGCATCGCCGATGTGCCTGCGGGTAAAACCAGTGTGCTGATGCTGCAATCACAACCAGTGCACGGTTTCATCAAACGGAAACGACTGTGACTCCTGGTATGCAGGACGTTCGGGAAGAATGCACACAAATAGCATTGTCGGAAAAGAAAACTAATCTGGTAATGAGTTCTACGTAAATACCAACATCTCAAGCTTACAACTCTTACATAATACAGTAGGGACAATTTGTAGAAAGTCATACATCGTCTTCATCCTGTGCTATAGTCTTAGTAAACTTGCTTATAGGGTTATATAATTCAGGACCCAGTTACAGCAGAGTTCATATTGCTAGCTAGACATCCTGCAACAACAAACTTGGACTCCCTTTGAATCCCAGGCTATAGGTAGCTACCCATTTCAATTACGACCTTTCTTTTGTCATAAAATAGTCCTTTTAGCGCCATTTTGCTCTAACTGTTTGACGTCATTTCGGTGTATGACGAAAGGAAGGCAGACTTGCTTTGAACAACCACTTGTATCGCGCATTCCCTCGAAGCCGGCAGGAAGCTTTCTCACAACTTTCCACCCACTCCACACCACCCCCCCCCCCCCCCCCCACCACCACCACCACCACCCCGTCGCCTTCCTCACATCCTCCGCTTTCACTACCCGTACATTACGATCTTATTTGTATCCTCTCTGCCTAAATGAACAGAAGGTGGGAGTCCTTTTGCTTCTTTTCAATTAATGACTTTCCTTCATTGTCCAATAGCGTGGTCCATGTACCGGACAGGGATTACATAAAAAAAAAGAGTTGTGGGTAAATGTTTTATCCTTGTAAATCTCTCTCTCTCTCTCTCTCTCTCTCTCTCTCTCTCTCTCTCTCTCTCTCTCTCTCTGGTTAAATTTCACAGTGATGTCGTAGAAGAAAACAACAATGTGCATTCGGACCTTGTCCTGTAATTCATAGTTTTGTTTCCTGTTATTGTTACCATGTACCTCCTCATAAGGGCCCAAGGGCTGCGTATGAATAAATAAACTGAAACTCTCTCTCTCTCTCTCTCTCTCTCTCTCTCTCTCTCTCTGCTCTCCTCCTCTCTCTCTCTCTCTCTCTCTCTCTCTCTCTCTGTGTGTGTGTGTGTGTGTGTGTGTGTGTGTGTGTGTGTGTGTGTGTGTGTGTGTGTGTGTGTGTGTGTGTGTGTGTGTGTGTGTGTGTGTGTCTGTCAGTACAACACTATGTTAATCTGACAGTAAATGGTTTCCGTCAGTCAGTCAGTGTGTGTGTGTGTGTGTGTGTGTGTGTGTGTGTGTGTGTGTGTGTGTGTGTGTGTGTGGGCGCGCGCGCGCGCGCGCGGGCGCGCTACTTCCAGGATACAAACACGTGCACGACCCTTACATTGAGAGCGGATGTATTCCCCTGAGCCCCTTAGCTATTTCTGTTCAGACCATTGTGCGCCATAAACAGTCTGGAAGGAAGTGGAGGTGAGAAGCTGATCCCAAACTGATGCGTTTATAAACAGTCGGATCAATACAGAAGATGTTATATTCTCAGGGGTAAAAAAACAAAAAGAAAAAGAAAAGAAAAAGAAAGAAATCTGCTGTCAGATTTTGAGTGATCTGATAGAAAGTTTTCCTTTTTTTTTATTTGAGTCAGAAGCCGTTTTTTTTTTAATGGATGGTTATGGTGTAGGTTGGTATCGGATAAGTGCTTGCTGGATCGCGCTGAGACAAGTCTTGGAGGTTAGGTCAATAGAAACTACCACCACCAACGTCACTGGAACGGGTATTTGATGCGCTTGCTGCTGTTTAACCAGTCTCTCTCTCTCTCTCTCTCTCTCTCTCTCTCTCTCTCTCTCTCTCTCTCTCTCTCTCGCGCGTGGCTTCCTTTGTCTGGCTCCCAGCAAGACGTATTTCTGCCGTTGGGGTAAATTTCCTCTTTGTATTGACTGTAAATCGTCCAGCATGCCCGTTGAAGGTCTCTTTTCCACTTTAGAAGCGACACTCAATGCTCCCCTAGCAGAAATGACATTATCCTCGTACAAAATAGAGGGCAGAGGAAAACAAACTGTGATCATTCTGCATTTGACTACAGTTACCAAACAGCCCCCTGCCGAGATTACCCATGGCCACAGCATCACGTATCGCCGTAAATGGCCGCCACAGTTGAACAGGGATAGCCACAGAGCACAGATCTGTAGACAGAGTCTGAAGAAAAAGGAGAGTGAAAACTTATCTTCTCCATCCAGCTTATTTTTGCCGACACCACCTAGTTTTATTTCA
>JADBJO010001268.1:450000-455407 GCA_016801955.1 Conus betulinus
TGTCTGCACCTCTCAGCTTCAGTCTCTCTGCTCCACTCTGTTTCTCTCCCTCCGTCTTTCTCTCTCTGCTTCAGTATTTCCCTGTCTGTCTGCACCTCTCATCTGTCCTCTCATCTGTCTCATCTTTTACACTTTAGTCCTATGCGGATACAAGGGGCTCTTTCAAGACAAATAGCTCCCTCACTTAAAATGTCCTGTGCTAGTGAGCTTCTCTTTCTTGTCACTCTAGGAGGAGGAGGGGGGGGGGGGGGGAGAGAGAGGAGAGAGAGAGAGAGAGAGAGGAGAGGGAGGGAGGGAGAGGGAGAGAGGATGATTAAACAGGAGGAGGGATGGGGCAGGGAAAGGGAGGCAGGGATGATTAAACAGGAGGAATGATGGGGGCAGGGGAGGAGAGGCCCGAAGGGGACAGAGGGAAGGGGAAACACGCGGGTGAAGGGGAAAAGGGGACGCGGACAGGGGGGGAGCAGAGGGGTACAGGGGGATGATGGTGGTGGTGAGAGGTGGAAGGAAGGAGGAAAAGATGGGGCAGGGACCCAGGGAGGGGGGGGGGGGGGGGGGGGGGGGAGAGAATGACGGGGTTTGTGGAGACGAGAATGCCAGAGGGAGGGGGGGGGGGGGGGGGGGGGGGGGGGGGGGGCAGGGGGATAGAAAAGGGAAAGGACAGGGCAAGGGGGGAGGATTTCATTCCAAATGTAGCAAGCTCTTTGCCATACCGGACGCATCAAAATGGAATCACTTCGTGGTATACTCACGGTGGAAAGGGTAGAGGCGATGTGGCCGAGGGGGGAGACAAGAACAAAAGAAGGGGGGGGAGAGAGAGAGAGAAACTGGGGGAGCGACTGGGCAGCAAAGACAGGGGAGGGAGAGCAGAGTGGGAGAGAGGAGAGGGAGAACTTCAGGAAGGGAGGGGGGGGAGGGGAGGATCGGCTAGGCAGGGGAGGACGTGGTCAAGATTGGGGGGGGGGGGGGGGGGGGGGACGGCCGTGGAAGGCGGAAGGCGGAAGGGGAATCGAGAGGGGGAGGCATCTACCACTATATAACAATGAAAAAAGTTTTGTTGCTCTTTTAAATAAGTTTACATGCACTAGTATGTCAGATACTTTGCTCATCATAATAAGAATCAAAGCAAATATGCTATTTGGGGAGAAAACGTGTGTATGTGTCTGTGTCTGCGCGCGCGCGCGCGCATTTGTGTGTGCGCGCGATGCTGTTTCAACTCTACGATCCAGACATTTTAATTCTTCACTCCTTTCTCTTTCGTGCTCTATTATTTTCCCCTCATTCTCTCTCTGCGTTACCTTCAATCGTGGGATCAGGAGTGGGTTGGGTATAAAAGCGAGGGGAGAGAGGGTACATATTCTACAACATGGAGACGAATTCTATAGTCTTTCGAGAAAATGCTTATTCTGCCTCCATCTGCGTGAGAAATCGTATGGGGAGAGCGGGTCAGAAACAGGTGATATTGCGAGGAAAACGTAAAGGGAAAATGATCGCCGAATCATTGCGGAATGGGGTCTGTAGAAAAGGGGAAAGCCTTTGTGACCCGTAGGGATAACACTGATAATGTTTTCCTTTTGAAAATATGCAACATGCTCGTCATCCTTTTTTGAAAAACACATTGTCCTAAAAGAAAATACCTTTTCTAATGGAAAATATTATCCAATGGAAAATACATTATCCTAATGGAAAATACATTATCCTAACGAAAACAATCGTGATCCTCAGGGATAACGGCTTAGCCCTGTTGCTCTGATGGGTAATACCCGTTTCCCTGGAAAAAAACAATTCTCGCCGTCTGAAGCTGGTATGGTCCCATAACCGATTCAGTACATTTTGGTTTGTTCCAAAAACGTGCGCAAAGGCACACATATCTTCATAACATTAAAATTTCATCCATTATAGGTAGGGCGTAGATGACTTTAAAAGGGAGAGAGAGAGAGAGAGAGAGAGAGAGAGAGAGAGAGAGAGAGAGAGAGAGAGAGAGAGAGAGAGAGAGAAACGATTGAAAAACAACAAACAAGAGTAAAGATTACAAAGAAGAAAGGAGTCAACACACACACAGATATAGAATAAGTGATCCTATTATCGAAGGGGAGAGAGAGAGAGAGAGAGAGAGAGAGAGAGAGAGAGAGAGAGAGAGAGAGAGAGAGAGAGAGAGAGAGAGTTGTATTCTTTTGTAGAAAAAATAATAAATAAATAAAAAAAAAAATTAATAAAAAAAAAAAAAAATAATAATAATATAACATACAAACAAACTGCTAAGGATAATAATTAGACAACTACAATGCATCAATAATAACAACATTTTTTATGTGGTTATAAGGCAAAACGAGAACGAACGGTACTACAATCAGTTATCAGTAAGCAGCAATGAATGCTAGCATCAATAATCATAACACTTATTTTTCATGAGTGTGTGTGTGTGTGTGTGTGTGTGTGTGTGTGTGTGTGTGTGTGTGTGTGTGTGTGTGTGAGAGAGAGAGAGAGAGAGAGAGAGAGAGAGAGAGAGAGAGAGAGAGAGAGAGAGAGCATTAAAATTTACTTTCCCCTTTCATCTTTTTATGTTTTCTTCCTTACTATTCACACACTACCCAAGACTATAATCATTAATTAGGCGACAATCCATCGAAACGCAGCCGTAATTAACGAAGAGAGAGAGAGAGAGAGAGAGAGAGAGAGAGAGAGAGAGAGAGAGAGAGAGAGAGAGAGAGAGAGAGAGAGATAATACCATTTTTCTATCCAAAATGTCGCATGCTAAACATTACTATACATTTGAATAAAGAACAATACATCAATATGATCAACAGTAATCCGGACACACATTTATTACCTTGCAGTTATAGCGCTCGAAGAAATCAAGGTATTAAGACATCAATCAATTAGTGACAATGCACCAATAAAACCGGCAACCACAACAGTCATTCATCATGATATAATTTCAATCATTAATAAAACGGATAGTAACCATATCTCTCATTTATCATTATCTGGTTTTAAAAAACATCAGTGGAAAGGAAACGGCGTATCCGTTTAATATGCAGCAAAACAGAGGGTGTGCCCGGGTATGTGTATTTTGTCCCTAATAGCAATGGTCCGCTGTGAAATGTGTAATTAGTTTTTCCCTGAAGGATTCTGCAATTTGAGTACATCGGAGATGTAGTGGAAGTGAATTCCAAGCCACGCTACCTGAGTAAGTTAAGCCTGATTTAAATAGATCTATTCTCGGTGTGGGAACCTGGAATTTGGTTGAATCCCTAGGGTTTATGCTAAATTTAGATTGAAGAGTTTGAGGTGCTAAACCCGCTGCAATTTTTTGCATTAGTAGACATTTGTTGACAGCGAACATTTCTTTTAATGGAAGAGCCCCCGCTTTAGTATAATCCCCTTCACTAAGACTAGATGATTTTAATAGGACTGCTTTAAGCGCTCTTTTGTAGACACTCGTAAGAGGTTTCATGGCATTAGCACTAGCAGAATCAAATAGTGTTGAACAATAATTGATTGAAGAGAGAACATGTGCGTGAAGGAACAATTTCCTGGCATGAAGGTTTAAGAAATGCTTAATCCTGCACAGCTGATATGTTTGTCTGGATATTGATTTACATAAACTGCGAAGGTGAGAAGACCAAGAAAGATTATTATCAACAAATACTCCTAGAACTCGATGGCTATCCACCACTTCAATTTCCTGATTATTGATAAAAACAGATGGAGGCTGTGTGGTTATGTTTTGTCTTCTCTGCCTTGTTGTTATCAGCATTATTTTTGTTTTGTTAGGATTCAATGACATGTGATTTACATTGCACCAATTACTTAAGATATTTGCATTCTTCTGTAATGAAGTGAAAACAGCTTCCAGGCTGGAGCTACTTGTATGGACAGTTGTATCATCACAAAAGAGTTCACATGAATCCTCAATATAAAGAGGGAGATCATTTATATAAACTGAGAACAGCAACGGACCTAACACAGAACCCTGAGGTACGCCATGTTGGATAGGTAGCTTCTCTGATAAGTTGTTGTTGACACAAACGATTTGTTGACGGTCTTCTAGGAAAGATGATATCAGTTGTAAGGTATTTCTGTTATATACATATAATAAAAGCTTCCTGCATAACAGTTTGTGGTCAATTACATCAAAAGCCTTTGCAAAATCAACGAACAGTGCACCACAATATTTATTCTCATTAACACTGGCTAGCCACTGATCTACTAGGTTTGTAAGCGCTGTATGACAAGAATGATTTTTCCTGAATCCTGATTGATTTTTATTTAGTAGGTTGGAGGAGTTAAAATGGTGGCAAAGATGTTTATTTATGTGTTTTCCAAGGGCTTGGACAGAACTGGGCAAAATGGATATTGGTCTGTAGTTTGATGGCTCAGATTTGTCTCCAGATTTTTGAAAATGGGTATTACTTTTGCAACTTTGAACTGAGCGGGAAAGTGACATTTATCAATGCATAAATTGTAAATATAGGTAAGAGTTTCACATATAACAGGTGCTGATAGTTTCAGTATTTTTCCATCAATCCCGTCCAGTCCGCGGCTTCCTGTCTGCTTTAATTGGCATAAAGCTTGGCAAACATCACTAACTGTCATAGGCGGAACAGGTGTTGCTGAACGAGTGTTCTTAGCATTACAAATGTTTTTAATTTTTGTAATTCATTTGAGTCGGTATTCTTTTCTTTGACAATGTGTTCTGCAACTGTTGTAAAGTGTTGGTTGAGTTCATTTGGTGTTATGCTGGTAATGGGACTTGTCTTTGACTGAGAAGAAGTTTTATTCGTAAGTTCATTTATTGCTTGCCATATGGACTTCGAATTTTGTTTGTTGGCTACAAGTTCACGAAAAAATTTCATTTTTGCTGTCCGTTTGAGTGAGTTGACTTTATTACGTTGCCTTTTAAATCCATCCGACTTCCCTTCTGCTTCAAGGAGATCGTCGCTTAAGAAACAAGCAGCTTGTATTTCATCAGTCATCCACTTTGGTTGTGCACTATGTTTAACTCGACGCGTTTTGAATGGCGCATGCTTGTCATAAACAGAATTAAACGTGTGTAGCCAGTATTCTAGCGCTTTCTCTGGATCAGTGTAATTATAAACATTAATAAAGGGGGAATTCGTGAGGTCAGTAAGAAAGGTATCTTCGTGGAAGTGTCCAAAAGATCTGTAAGTGATGTATTTGTGGCCAGTTTTAGGAATTTTGATTCCCCTTCTTTTCCACGTAATACATACTGGAAAGTGGTCGCTGCATCCATTCAAAGGCACACATTTCTCTATGACGTTTTGTGGTTCAGAAAGATAGATGTGGTCAATTAATGTTTTGCTAGTGAGTGTTACTCTGGTTGGCATGTCTTAAGTAAGTTGTATGAGGCAGTCCTATCTGACCATGATGTTTGGCCCTTCAA